>JARK01000444.1:4189-47902 GCA_000688135.1 Ancylostoma ceylanicum
GGGGGGGGGGGGGCATCCGATGAATCAAGTCAGTGCTTCATCCTCCCAGACTCCTCTGGTACAAATTTACCGACCCCGGACGGGATGGATGGCTTGGTTGGCCGCGGGCGCGATCGAACCATCGACCGTGTGCGTGCGCAGCGAGCCTCTTGCCACTGCGCCACACGCGCCAGCATTGCTGCTACTACTACTTTTTATGAACACTTTTCCTAGACTCTCAGTGCTAAAGTTATTTTCTCGCACCTGATACAACGCCCATGGCATGCTGAGGAGTGAGACGCCCATCATTGTGTTCCATAGTGCAAATCTGAAATGGGATTTTTTTTTTCGAGTTTATAGGCCGAAAGTGAGTTATCAGATGCAGCTATAAAAGTGTAATACTTGGCAATAGAACAATTTTTAAAAGATAAGTGAGCAGACGAACTGATCATAGCTTTTTCTTTTTGCTTTTGTTCGTCATCCCTTCCCATTTCGAAAAATATCAGGTAGAATGGGTGGTTATGACCTTTTTAAATGAAACAGGCCTAGAAGGGGGGGGGGGAGAAGAAATCAAACAATGGCGTTTTCTTGATAGGTAGTTAGTTTTCTTATTGGTTAACATCAAATGTGACGAACACGAACAACTATAGGAAAAGCCCAGACTCGCCACTGCGACGCCGATTCCATTTGGAGCGGCGCGGTTGCGTCGCGTGCTTTTCGAGGTCGTGGAAAGGATACCGCCATCAACGCGAGCTGTACTCGAGAATTGGGTAGGCTTTCCAGAGATAAAAATAGCATTGAATACTCAGTGTCCAATGCTTTGCTCTTAACCTAAAAAGGTGCACTTTCAGTTAGTTTCTAATTTTATCGTCATTCTTCCTACTCCAGGAAAAAGTACGAACCAAAAGTGCAAATGTTCCGGTGTGTATCATAAAATCATCACTAACCGATGAGCCCTTCAGAATCGCTTAATCTGATATTTTGTCACCTCAAACCTTTATCATATTTTCTTAATGAATGGGGCACCAATCAGCTTTTTGTTTGCCCTGAAACGCCATTAAAAACTTCAGCAAAAAAGGCAGATGACGGCTGTCACGTAAAAAATCAAAAAGTGCATGTGTGTGAGAATTCTTATAAGAATACATTGAAAAAAGAGCAGCCCTCCTCTTGTCCGAATGGCAGGATCAAACTTTTGCTCCGATTGACGTTGATCTCAGTTTGTTTTCCAGAAAAACTTGGCGCCAGAGCTCATGATCGCAGTGCTGTAAAGCATATTTGTGTAATTTTTGTTGCTCTGACTTAGTGATAGCGGAAGCGAAAGTCAAGAGGCTAATGATCCACAGTAGAAAATAAAGAAAATTGTGTACATTAGCGAGCAGGAAGTGCTCATGTTTAAGAATTCCGGTCGTTTGATTAAAAAGAAAAGAATGGCAGCGCCACTGATATTTCTCCTGCGGTATTTCCGCCACAAAATAGTTCCACCAAAGTTCACTTTGCTCTCTTCAATATATCAGACAGGAGTAAAGTAAGACCATAAAGATAAGACGCCTAAAACCACTGTCTGTCTGTCTACTCTGGCTGATCTACATGGTACGATAGATTCTGTGATAAGGTATCCACAAATTTTATAGCTGCTTTTTCGGATGCATTGCTTTCTGTCATAGTTTTTTGTAGTCTATAAAATTCAACAGTACATAAGCGAGATTCCATCGCGAAATCTTAGGAATGGATTGAGGTAAAAGAAAAGGGCGGATCATGCTGTAGTACTATATTCTACTATTCATATAAGTACTAGGATATGATAGCTTGCATTTTATCCGCTATTTTTGCTTTCTTTTTCAGTAATGTTGCATTTAGTCATTCGAAGTATGTAGATGAATTTTGAAGGAATTTCATTCTTGAGGCCTTGTTTGGTGTATCAAGGATAGTCTACTGCAAAATAATGCAAATAATCAACTGTGCAATGGGCGATGGTTGCGGGTTTTCCTAGAAAATTTGAGGAAGCAGGCTAGTTTCCTCGGCGGGGATCAGTTCTCGCCAGACAGCTTTTAGCCATTTTCTGCGGGACAAAAAGGAAAAAAGTGCCAGACTCATCATTTTTCCTCGAACCTCATGGCTAACACCACTATTCCTAGGAAAATATGTTCTTGCTTTTGTTTACTTACTTCTACTTATTTATCCTTGCTTATTACAGTACAAACCCCTCTCCCCAGAGTCAAGTAGTAATTATCTAATGAAAGGCACAAGAGGAAAAAACCATTAAAGAGTGGGAAAACGCTTGTAAACTGTCCCTGACAGATCATTTCGAGAAAACTATGTGAATAAAACCTCATCATCAAAGAAAAGTACGGTTTCCTATCGAAAGAGGACAGAAGTCGCTATGATCTACGTAGACAATCACCTCGTTCGATATCCAACCTAGCCTTCTGGGCTGCTGGTTAACCCGCCTTTTTTCCTCCTCTAAGCAAATGTGGCCTTTCTTGTTGTAATTTTTCATATTTTTACCGTTCACTACATCAAACTATGTTAGTAGACTCCTTGCCGTTGTGAAGTCAGTGCTGCTTCTTTGCCATATATTCTGATTAGCCATAATTTGTTAATTTCCATGCTGTGGTGATGGCCTTTAGTGACAGTTTCCTTCATTTCTGGTCCTCTTACACCAACTTCGTCCTCTTCACGACCTCATGTTTTAGCGATGTCAGTGTTCAGGATATTTACCCAGCTGGGTAAATCCGCCCAAGAAGCTGCATGCATCATCGAGATTACCCAGGATGAACACGTCACCAACACACAAATTTTCCCACCGCTACCGAGGACGTCAATGTGTTCATCCTGTAGAATCTCAATGGTAAATCCAGGCCCAGCTTATATCGATGGGATGTAATGCTATCCGAACAAAATTTAGTATGAGCTCCCAATTGTTGCACTGCGGGGTAGCTTCCAGAAAGGGGCACATAACCGTTGTGTTCTCCACTCCAAGGCTAAGGTTATTGGATACTGGTCCAGATTAGTCATTTACCCCGACAACCTCGCCCATATGGCCAGTTTCAGCACCCATCAGATGAAAAGTAGAGGGTTAAAAAAAGAATTGTCAAGGAACTCTTTTGCCATGAGAAGCTGACTCATGTACTGGTATTGGTAAGTAAGCCTTGCCTGCTCAGTGACTATACCCTATTCTCTCCCACCGGACAATGACGAGCATTTCTGCTATTGTCTCTTCAACAAAGGTGGTCATCATCGTTGAAAAGTCGCAATTTCATCATGGGTTATTCGGCGGTATAACTGTGAGATTCCACATTTGCCATTCGAATTACTGCTCTTAAACTATCAATTTTTATTGAGTAAAGCGATCAGAGTACGGAATTGACTTTATCTCGTATTTTAATTTTGAAAAAAGAATTAAAAAATAAACTAGCTTGCGCTGTATTTTTACTGTCTGGATCGAGAGATCAGGGTTTTAATTCTGGTCAAAAATTAAAAATTAGAAGTAGCTATAGGGTAATTTATTCTTGATGCGTGCGTTTTGGATTTAGTCATGGAGATTTTCCAGCGTAGCGCGAAACGATGATCAGCGGCGCGGCAGGACCGATCGATAGTCACTCTATACCATTACCGAGTGGACGCACCGCTTGCGTACGCATAGCGCGGTGCAAGACAATTTGCCTCATTGAGTCTTCCTTCCAGAATTCATGTTCCTACCCCTTTTACTCCAAATCGTGCTTCACTATTCCAAAGTACTGTGTGTGAAGAGTCCCGGGGGCAGCTTAGTTACCCACGGTAGAAAAGTTCCGCTCCAAGCTAATATTGATTTTTGAAAAATGTACCAATATTTCAAGAAAAAAAAATTGTCGACGAAATGAGATAGGAGCGTTGTACACTACTTAGTGAAAGTATGCAACAGTGCTATAATAAATTTGAAAAAGTGTTGTAGATGTATCGGAGGCCACCGGGAAAACATCATTCGAGCCGAGTTTACAGTAGTGGTAGTCAGTGGAACGGATGGATATTGATCGACGTACACAATAGATATGTATGTAGATGAACTCACATCGTTACGAAGCTACTGTGCTTCGAGACTTCCCCTGTCGCTGTCATATCCGAGGGGTTCCGTGGCAGTACTACCTGAAATGTTCCGTACAGGACCAGCACAGTGAATTTAAAGCGCAGTGGGAAGTGCAAGGAGCAATGAGGTAGGAATGAGGTGGTGACGTGTGGACAGTCTGAGGACGACGTTGGGCGTTGCCGCCAGAACACCGAACATTCCGAATGTTCAGTGGGGGTAATCAGCTCTCTGTTTGTGAGTGTGCGCTTTATCGCTGATGCCGTCACACAAAAGCGGTCTGTTAACCCCAATCATGGTTTTTTACACGGTTCTTAGTGACTATAACCTGCACAGTGACTGCGTCAATCGCTCAACAAACAGAACTTAAGCGCTGTTGCAAAGTGCACGTGAAACGCATCGAGGGAAAGAAACGCAAATTTGCGGCCGATACGCCCTCATTTGGGTATGCTCGGCGCCATCCGGCTGCAACCCGTGCGCTACTAGCGCCAAATTCTACTATTTCTTGGGCTGGGGGTTGACGGTAGCCAAATGGAAGCCATGGCACCCTCTTTTTCACATCCATTATCCCTGAGTTTTTTGATCTGGCTGCACGGGAAACCCTCAGCTTGGTAAATACTGGCAACTGGTTCCCGGATCACTATCGAATGCAAACGTTCCCCACAGTTCATGTACAAGTACTTTGTACTTTTCCGTATTATGGTGGATATTGGCACTATATTTAGAAACATCTAAAAAAACTAAGGAATTCAGTTTACTTCCGCGTTTCTCTGGATACGTATCGGTGCTCAAGAAACTTCATCAAAATTCTCCTACGAGACCTATTTGGTTGGGCAGATGGTTCTGGGTAAAGAATTAGTAATAGTTAATATCGCATTCGTATTATAATACACACCAAAAATTAAATGGAATAAGAAATTATGGAAATAAGAGAAAAATTGCGAGCCAGTGCAAAAATTTGGACCCAGCGGATCCCGCCCGGTTCCCTGCTTTTGCAAGTACTATGCCGCCAACCCCTGCGACTGCTGTACTTATCCAACAAACACCCTCTCCAAAAATAGAGCAGATGGCTCAGTGGTTAGAGCGGCGGATTGCAATCCGTCCCTATCGCTGGTTCCACTCCGTTGGAAATCCAAAATTAAGCGCACTTCTTGCTATGGAGTATCTGCGATGCAGTGTTCGGAGTTCACTGCACGACGTCCCCTCGATGTCCAACGGGTAGTCTAGGAAGGCTTCCGGCAACGTTTTGCATAAAATTCTGTAGTAACTACACATATTAATTCAAGGAAAAGTTGATTTTTGCTGAGCTCTTGGGTTTTTTTTGGAAATTGCTCTAAAGTTAGAAGAGCAGTTCTTACGTTTTTCATATAGGCTTTACTGTGCCAGGAAGCGCTTTCTCTGTCCCGACAAACAAGAAAATACGCAATGGAAATTTCAAGATGCGTCCAGTTTTTCTATTCTCCCGCAAATCTTCGACGAAATCTAAATATTGATGAGGTTTTCTATTGCATTAAGGCTAAAGTTTCGGAGAATCTAAAGAATGTAGGAAGAAAACAGACTTAGAAATTAAAGTTTGCACAAGCGGTAATTCTACGCGAGTGATGATTTTCTCGAGATTCACTGGAGAATTGGTGGAGGCGGCTTCGGAAAAAATGAGGTGGAGGCCTCTTTTCAAGGTTACATAGCCTATAATTATGTATGTGGGGACATACACGTAGGGTACGAAACAAAGGGATGCGTGGAGATAGAAGGAGAAAGTGCAAGGACAATTTGAAGGTTAGAGTTTCGTGTTGCATGGTAATTCAGAATAAAATAAATAAAATAAACATAAATTTATCCACGGCGATACTGTCAGAGTGAAGCATTTCCTTTCTTTCTTTCTTTCTTTTCTTTTTTCTTTTTTTATAGGAAAAAGGGGTACAAAATTATAGAGATTTTGCAAAATTCTTCATGTATTAGCAAAAATTCTGTGGTAACCTACTCTAAAGGTTGGTTTTCCTCTATTTTTTGAACTTTCAATAGATAACTCAAGAATAACTTCAAGACCTTACTGGGTCTGCATGCGTCATTGAAATCACCCAGAATAAAGGTGTTGTCGTTGAAGATGAGTAAAGTTATGTGGTGTATTCCCGTTTACCCTAGGTAATCTCATGAATGCATGCGGCCCCTGAGGGCATCATTGACGTTACCCAGGGTAAAAGTGTTGACTCCCGTTTCGAAGACGGTTAGGTTTGTAGGGGGTCGACATTTATACTCTGGGTAATTTCTGTGAGGCGTGCCCCTGAAATCAGACCGACTTAGGAGCAGGAGCATACTGACACGGACAACATTCCGAATCTTTGACTGCCACTGGTTAATAGCCCTCTTCGTTTCATTTATACCGAGGTAACCCCTACAGTTATTTGAAACTAGTGATTTGACAGCATAGGAACCTTTTATAGCTATTTTACAGCTATTCGTTACCTCTTCTGTGCTGTCGTAATGGTTTACAGCAGTGCGGTCACAGCTTTCTGGAATTTGGAGTTCTCTCAGGCCTGGATGTATCACTGAAATTACCCAGGGTAACTGGTTGTGTTGAAGTTGGGTAAATGTTGAAGTTGGGTGAATATGTTGGTGTAAACATGTTCATCATCGGTAATCTCAGTGATGCATGCAGCCTGAGGATTGATAGATTCGTGGGGCTTACCCTGGGTAATCGCAGTGATGCATACTGCCCAAAGGAGCGCAAACTGTTCACAGCGCATAAATACCAGCAGTTGTTGTTTATTTCATTTATTTATTGAGGCAAACAAATCCAAGGGAAGCAAAGGGTAGACAGAGAGAGAGAGAGAGAGAGAGAGAGAGAGAGAGAGAGAGGTGGAGGGAGAGAAAGAGATTGCCCTTACGTAACTATTCTATCTTTTCCTAGATTTTCTTTCGCTGAAAACGTATGGGATAAGGAGTAAGTGATCTCTGTGTAATGAATGGAAATAAAATCAACAGGTAGTGAGATCTGAAAGAGAGAGAGAGAGAGAGAGAGAGAGAGAGAGAGAGAGAGAGAGAGAAATTGGCGGACAAAAGGCCGGTAACAGTGACGAAAGTTTGAAAGACTGGTCTGCTCTCGAATCGTTGTGCAGTCGGACAGTAATGGGATCTTTATTGCTATACTTTAACTGTGCTGGAATGCTGTGAATTTTGTCGGAAATAGCAATAAGGAGCTATACATAGCAATATCTCGGAGAAAAAGAAAAAAAGGATAACTGTCAAGTTTACAGCATCATTGAAACGCAGAGCCCTCGAAGAACTAAATTTTCCGCTAAGAGTCAGCCTAGGGGGTTACCTAGAATTATTTGGTTTGTAACTGGGTCCGCGCCGGGGTTGATACCTTGGATTTGGGCGAGGTTGCAGGTTATTACTACGACGTGGGCCGCCTCTATATAATATGTAGCTGCGTGGATCACAACTATTCTTGAATTCGGCGTGGAAAACTGATTTTCACACTAATCTCGACGTAATCCTACATATTAGCAGCCTTCATCATGAGCGTGCAATAAAATCCATGAAAGAGTAGGAGAAATATGTAGGTAAACAAAGTCCTGAGAAGGTCACTGCGTCGTACATGCAGTGTTGTACAAATTTACGAGAACACTGTCCTTTTCATTCATTGACCCGTGTGACCAGAAAATTGCATCAGTCTTACCAAGAGCTGATGCGACAGAGGCAATTCACCTGATCGCCATTACTTTAATTTGATTAGACTGCACTTTGTAACAAGAAGTTGCTTAGCAGTTGATCCGTTCACTTTCTTCTTCGATTCGTTCCCGCATTTGTCGAAGCAGATGAAATGGAGACAGTCTACCTGCCATCATCATGAGCTGTTCAGCACTGACATTGAAATCGACGCGGGCATGGACATAGAATTGCTCGGTTTTCCAAATATCCCACTATGTTTATATCTTGGAAACCTTCAGGTGGCGCCAGTTGTTCTTGCACATCGAGAAACGAGGCCGCGCCGCACCACCTACGCGGCGCGCCAGACCAACGCAGTGGTAGTCGGGTTTTGCCGGAAATGCCGCATTTATACGCAAAAATGTAAGTGTATGCAAAAATGCCTTATGATAAAGAACCTACGCGTGAAAACCGTTGAATAATCGACAATCCCGGCAGCTCCCGAAGGCTACAGCTCTCAGTAGGTCTGCCGCGTCGCATTTGTGATGCAGCGCGGCCTCGTTTTCAGGTGTGCAAAGATGATTGACCCTATCTGTAGATACATTCAAACTGTTTTAATATTCGAGACCTACAGTGTTTCGAGTTTCAATTCACCTTAAGCATATCCACACGGCTTACTGGAATCCGTCGAGTTATTATGGTGCCATAAAAGGCAGTGCTCTCATCATTCGATGTGCATGCTACACTTTTTCCTTCTATATGACTCCTCGACGCCCTTATCGCATTCGTTTTTGCATCTGGAATTTCACAAGTTCCATTTGCTGAGTAGTGACTCCTAGCCATATTAGACCACGTGACAGTGACTGTCTGTATCCGGAATTTGTCACAAATCTGTCAACACTAGCTGTTTTTTTTTTCTGGAAGTATTGCAAGGCCTTTTACGACCACATGAGTAATCAATTAACTCTAAAAAGCGAGTATAATTGGTTGCAGACACCATTTTATCGTTTGCTTACGCACCCAAAAAATTTTGCAAAAAATTTTGTTGTCTTTCTTCCTGTAATCATTAGTTTTTCTTTGTGCTAGACAACAGTACATAGAATAACCATAAGACCACCGACGAAAATTGTGGATTTTTGGCCGTATTTTTATGTCGCCACAGAAGGAAGAATTGTAGCAAGGCAGCACATCACCACACACAGGTCATGCAATGAATTGGGTGAGTATCGTCGTGCGGGAAAAGGGGCGTAGCCAGACAACTCCGATTGGCGCACTCGGGCAGTTCGTCACGCCCATCTTTTCGAATTCGAGTCTATTTATGTTCAGCGATGTACGAGTCAAACAGATGGGCGTGGCTGCTGCCCCGGATCCGCCAATAAGAGTCGTCCGGTTACGCCCTCCTTCCCTCACGATGAATCACACCCCAAAGATTTTAAAGTTTATTTACTGCGTCAATTGACTCATCAAATCCATGCCACAACCGAGTTCTCGAGAATTGCCCTGAACGTGGGTAATCGAACCGAAATTGTGACTGCCAGTCCATCCATTGATAGCAAGGCTTCAATTCTTGCCGACGCAGTTCCTTACCAGAGCTCAGAACGTGGACAAAATAAGCTTCGTCAAGCAACGGAGGCCACGTTAATGTCGTTTTAATCCCAATTCAACAGATATGCGAAATTCCGGGCATAGTGACAAATTTATACAAACGCTAGTTTCAGTATAATGTTTGAACCCCAGAAAAGGGCACCATCCAAATTGTTAAGTGAAAAAAGAACAATCCAATAGAATTTTTTATTGCACCTCTCGTGTAAAAATTACACTTCGAGGGCCGATAGTAATTTCATCGATGCATTTTTAGAATTTCAAATTAATCATAACTAGTTCAGCTGTGTGTCTTCTGTCAAATCATGTTAAACAATGTAATTAGTCAGATTTTTTGGGACTCCTAGCGCTGTTGTCAGAAACGTCTTCTGAGAGTTGGCTTCGTCTGCAGCATCTATTGCTGGTCAGCCATTCCGGTAATAAAGACAGGAACGCGGGTAGCACCTGAAAAACACTTAGACTTGGTTTTGAACGTAATGCGCATGATGTGCTACCAGTAAAACGCTCACAAACAAGCCGTGCAGAACACCAAACAGTACTACCAGGATGATGGCAGTGACGAAAACGGACGAAGCATAAGTCTGAAAAATGACATATTCGTATAGTATATTTGTATAATAGCATGAATGCACCTTTTCGTTTCCCGCCGCGCCGCACACCCTACGCGGCGCGGCCAGGCACTGCAGCTGATCTTGTGAGACTTGTCTCATGGTTTAGAACATCAACTACTATATGTTAATTTAGTAGTAATTTAGCATTAGGCCTTCTTTGAGATTCATACAGAAAAAAATTCGAAGTTGCATGAAAATTCAGCCACTCCCAGGCTCACTTAGCCATGCGCGAGCGGCCGCCACCCGATGCTGGCGGTCGCGGCGCGTGTTGGTAACCCTCTCATTGATGTGCAAAACTTACAGCGACGAATAGGAGAGGCAGAACGCAGCAGACCGTCGACAGTCCCGCCTGAGCCATTGGCCATGCTACTGCTCTCATTGTATGCTCTAACTTCTCTTCAGCATCTTCGAATGCCGTCTGTACTGTGCTCCCATTCACCAACTCGGTTTTGCTGTCCAACTAAATAATAATCCTGGATTAAGGGGGTAAAAGGGGGATGGTGGGCAAAACCCTAGAATATCAGCAGTAAGGACCTGGAAATGGTAGGCGACGTGAGCTATATAGTCTACACTCATTCCTATCGTCATCAGGAGCGATGCCATCACTATGGGATCGAGTTCAAAGTGAAGTTTTGACATGATGCCAATGACACCTGTGAATGTTAACACATTGCATATGTTGGGAAAACTTCGACCCGAGAGGAGACTTGCTTTCCTAGAACTGCTGCTTTGGTAGGAAAAAGGTTACCTGTGCTAATAGAAGCAATCGATACGCTTGCCGTAGCGACTGTGCATGGATTTCTCATAAATATCGCACATACGGCAGTCATCGATAGGAATGTGAGAAGAGCAGTCTAAACAGTTCAAAAAATATGAGTTACGCTCATGATGAACACCCTTTCTACTCTGCCGCGCCGCACCACCTATGCGGAGCGGCAGAGCAGCTGGGCGCCGACTGAGGTCGCCGGTGTTGATGCTTGCTCATGTTTTACATCGTTTTTCATCTTGTGTTTATTTGCATACCGAAACATTCACTCTTGCATCACAGAATACCGTTTGTTTGTTTTGCCGCACCGCACCACCTATGCGGCGCAGAAGAGTAGCTGAGCTCTGAGGTATACTGTGATGCAACTATCACTGACCGGCACTGTAGATAGATGCATGAGTAAATATCTTCGGTGATGACTTCTAGGTTCTGTTAGGTTTGCATCCTGACTATCCTAAGGTATTTGCCGTTTCTAGTGTCCTGGATTTATAGTGGTTCTGGTTCGACTTTGTTCTTCATTTTTACCCGGTTCAAGTGTCAGCGGCGTGCCGATTAAGTACATAATGCTAAGGTAAGCTCCATCGCTCGTAATGGAGGTATGCCCTGCACTATAACAGGGACTTATTGCTAGTTCACTATGCGACAAGCATCGTAGCAGGGTGCGAATGCACGGAGGGTGTGATCAAAACCTGAATGCACCATTGGGATTACCCAGGGTAAACGTACTGACGCCCTTGTTAAGGGTAGACAACTTTGTGGGGAATTCACACCTTTACCTTGGGTAGTCTCAATGATTCATGTAACAGCATGATCCAATCCTTGGGATTGAGATTTGTAATTTACTTCACTCATGATAATGGTTGACACTGTCAACGTTTACATGTTCTTCGGTATTCATAAAGAAGTTCACCCTTAGGCCGTGAGGTAAGATATGGGAGACGGAGTCGCGGTGCTCTCACTACGTTCCAGACTCCCATTCTGCGTAAAATTTTTGCACTTCCTGCTCCCGTCGCCATTACACTTGGTCGTAAAAAAACTCGGCCAAAGATGTTCTTCAGACGTTAGAATGAACCCAGAGGCAGGAACTAATTCGTTGACCTTCCAAAGTTATTTAGAGGTCACAAAAGGGAAGTAAACCGTTGTAGGAACTGCAGCTTTGACCTTCGAACACGGAATATCAGGAAGAGATTGTCGAAGGTATCGGGTTTTCTAAACTAAATCAGGGAGGTATCATTAATAACGCTGTTAGCAAGTTGATCGAAGCACCCTAGGTCACCATGTTATTTGTTAGGGTGGTAAGGTAGTCCTCAGCCGATTTTTTTTCGAAAATTCCTGAATTTTCGTCCATTATTGATCGGTATCTATGATCTACCATGTGGTATGTAAATGTATAATATGAGAATTTTTCTGAGAAGTTAATGTGCTTGGATGTCGGGAACGCATCTGTGGACTTTTGTTTGATCACGATTAATGGGTCATGTTGCATTACCAGGTTTCTTTCTTCTCGAGAAAGTGAACAAATAAGTAAAAATAGAAGTCAAAGAAAAAAGTAGTGGAAGAAATTGGAGAAAATATACAAAAAAGTACGAGGACGAGGAAAAAGGGTAGAACTTATGGTTCAGCATAAGGAGCTCCAGCATTCATGGAAAGTTCAACCCACCTGTAATGTGACCCTCTTCAAGCTCAACATCTGATCCACAAACATCGCTCCGGATTCATACACCGTCGTATTCAGGGCAGGGTACCTAGGAATTTATTGATTACTCCCAATGAATACTCAGACAGAAGTGCTGTGCTAGCGGAACCCGGTAGAGCCGATGGCAGCCATGTCGTGGTCCGCTCGCGCCTTTTTGCTGCCTGTAAGTGTTGTCGCAGCCCGCCCGTAGGTAAATCCCGTGCGAGCGGGTCCCCTTGTTGGGTTGCTAAGGGTTGCTTTGTTTTATATATAGATCTTCTACACGTTGGAGATCCTTAGATGCATCACTATAGCACCAGTACCTTGGGTAACAAAAGGTAGTTTTTGGGACCCTTACCGTTTACCCAGAGTGCTGGTGCCTATGGATTGAATAATATTGAGTAACACTTACCTATCAGTAATTTCTCGCCATTGAGTCATAAGGCCGATCCGAATATCCCAGTTAATAACGTTAGTGTAGGCTACATTGAAGAAGAACGCTTCTATTGTAAGATTTCCCCTGAAAGACAAATTAAAAAAATATATACGGAAAGGAAAAGCACAACATAAAAAAATAAATAAATATACAAAATATACAAAAAATATATGAAAAATATAGTATACAAAATATAATACGCATACACGTATGCAGTGTACTCCAAACCGTAGTAGACAAGGGGCGGGAACGCGGCACGGGCACTCTGGTTGCCTGCTGCACCGAGGCAGCAGATATGCTGGGCAGAGAGACGGAGGAAAACCGATACGTCGTGATTTCCCGCTGCCTTGGGAGGTGCGGCAGACAACCAGAGTGACCGCGCCGCGGTCTCGCCCCTTGTGTACGACCGTTTGTGGTCCACTGTATAATAAACAGAAAAAAACAGCTTTTTTCAGAAGAAAAAAAAAGTGACCCAAGGACAAGAGTAAAAACTCACGAATTATTCGACAATTTCAGGGAATTTTCAAAGTGATACTCATCATTTCTGAGGAAATCATTTAATCCTTCGGGATTAATCTGGGCCTATAAGGACATACGGCTGAGCACAAAAACTGGTGGTTTTTCATAGATAAATAATTACTGGTGAATTTTCGTGAATGGAGTTTTTTTACGAATATGGTTTGACTAATTTATTTACTTCTTATTTATTTATTTATTTATTTATTTAGTTATCTATTTATTTATTTATTTATTTATTTATTTATTTATTTATTTATTTATTTATTTATTTATTTATTATTCACTTTCTATTTCTTGGTTGTTTTGAAAATGACGACTCGAAAAAGTGTTCAGAATCTTTGGTCTTCTCGTCTTGCCCCCACCCCCAACTCCGCCCACTTTCTCCCACGAATTGGGACTCAGAAACGGGTTTAGCGAAGGTTTTGCTCAGAATCACGTTTACCAATGTGATCAACAGTGATACACTCACGTTGTACGGATAAATTTCCTTCGTTCTATTGGATTTCTGTACAAAATTTCTGAACCACACGTACGAAGAGGCATGACCTAAAGCGTAAATTTTTTGGCATTTCTCCAAATTCTTTCCAATTTATCGATTTTTTGCCAAATTTTTCCAACCTCTACAATTCGGCAGACTCTCCAGTTCTTTTAGCATGTCCCAGAACTGATGTACAATCCTCTGATCCGTCATATTGAAGCGAATGTTCACATAGAACGAGGGCGCGAGGTGTTCTCGCCATACTACAAATGGAATACAAAATGCTTTCCCTGAACCTTAGAAGTTTCAAAACTCGTACCAGAATCCGTCAGGATTGAGTTTGCCTCATGTAAAAGTGAGTCTTTTGGCAGAATCTTCGTCGCATCGAGCCTGGGTTCTAGTCCGAGCACTCCACTGATAGCGAAGCCCCAGTATAAAAATGTTGCAGCAAGGATAAATACTGCCACATATTTGTTTCTGACGATCTTGCTGTGTACGCTAAGCAATGACTGCGAAGTGGCTTCTATCTGAATTTTGAAAAATTGAAAATTAAAAATCAAGAAAAAAATTAGGCTCCTTGTCTTATGGCAATGCAGTTTTACTCTGAACCTCCAGAAGCCTCTGATTACAGTCGTATACGTGATCACAAGTAAAACTAAATAAAAGCCCGCTTTTGAGCCCCAAATTTTGAGGGCGGAGTCAAGGCGGAACTATGGGGCCCTCGACTATGGGGCAACTATGGGTACTCCTTAGCTGGTAACACATGAAGCGCATCTTCTATTCTATTAGAAAGTGGATAACGGATTTCCTCGGAAGATACTCTTCAAAATGTGCATCATTTATAATCTCTGCCTCCTCAACTTGGCCCCGCTCTCGGCTCCGCCCACATTCTCCACAAGAATTGGGGCTAACAAGGATTCTTTTCGAAAGCCTTGCACGAAATCCAGTATACCACTGTGATCAGCAGCTCCTGGAGGTTCTTTGCACGTGCAAATCTCAGATACACTTCCAAGGTGGGAAGCCTCACAGGATTTTGCAAATAACCACGACAACGATTCGGATATTGACACAGATTCCATGATCCCACCGCTTTTCGCCATCCTCCTTCATCGTCCTTTGTCTCCCGATGTGACTTCTTCTCGCATCCTGCGGCTAACGAGAGCACTGGACCGAAGAGGATAAGCTGGTAGACGTATGTCAATCCCATAGAAGTGGCCGTCCCGAAGCAGAACACGCGGACTTCTATACGACAAATATTTTGGGACAGAATCACAGAGAATAGCAGAAGCCTCCATGGAACGTGCCTGGTGTTGGCGTTATTGCTCCAATTGTGAATGACAGAACATTTGTGACAGATGTTATACTAATGCTAGGCATGGCTGCTTCGTAGACAAGACCTGTATAGGTTAAATATGGTTTCGTTTTTTTTTTCGGGCTATTTCCTGGAGGGTTACTAGGGTAAATTTCTTTCAAGACAATGGAACAATTAAATAAAGCCCATTTACAGGTACATTTACAGCAGCATGCATCATAGAGATTACCCTAGGTAAACATGTTAACATCACACAAATTTATCCATCATCAATGCGGGCGTCAGTACGTTTACCGTGGGTAATCTCAACTATGCATCCAGGCACTGATCTTAATACATAACTCAAGCATATGTAAGCATATGTAAGAATGTACCGCTCACCTAATCTCTCCGAATTGGAATAATCCCTGAGTGTAAGCTTCTGCCAAGAGTTCACCATGAGAAACGCAGCGTCAACACCTGAACATTGCACGAATCATCTTATTCCCATGCTTTTTCAAATGAACCGTCCCACCTCAAATTTTTTTGAGATTTCCATGTGAAAAGAACCTCCAGGGGCTGCTGATCACAACGATATATGTGATTCCGTGCAAGACTGCCGAAAACCTTTTTTTCGAACCCTAACTCTTTGGAGCATGTGGGCGGTGTCAGTGGGTGGGCGGCGCTGGAGCGTTTTCTGAATAATTCAGCGTACCTTCCGAGGAAGTCGTACACATCGTGAGAATTCCTCATCCACTTCATAGCAGAATAGAAACTCCGCTATATGCGTGACGAACAAGCGAGTACTTCGTGCGTGAACCCTGAAATCCCGTTTTGGCTCCGCCCACAAGCTCCTTGAAAACTGGTGCTTCAAAAGAGACTTCTGAGCTGTTTTGTACGGAATCATATACACCTTTGCGCTCAGGAGCTGCTGGAGATTTTTTCTGTGTGAAAACCTCAAAAACGATTTTGGGGTGGGGCAATGCCTTCAAGGACGTGTTTTCATTTCACAGTCAATCTCAGAAGGAGATTGCTTTTTTTATTCTTTAATCTTAATGCAATGCTTAGCGCGTCTTTCACTGCCAACAGACCGATTCATCTCTGAAAGTCTATTATCTACAGATGGTGTCATAAGTTCTTTTACAACCTTTCTCACCTAGAGTTGGTCACGTGCCATGTCTTATGGCTCCCGGAAGGAGGATGAAGAGCTGCTTCTCGGTGTCTTTCGATTCAACAGCATAATATAGCGCATTCTCCACTTACCTACGCCCATAATTAAGAATGGCATAACAAACAACAACGAGTTAATGCGAGATCCCATTAAGGAAAGAACACCATAAGTAGAGGTAATAGCGAGTAGAGGACACAGTGTGGCACCAATTCCCACCAATCTGCAATATATCAACTAATTCGCAACAACAATTCTGCTAAACTTCTCGAGTTATGGTTGCACTCAGACATTCGCGGGATAAGAGCCGAGGCGAAGCGCAATTCAAGCGGCATGACATCTGCGCTTCAATCCCCCGAGTGGGCGGAGTCCTCGCCCGAGCATGCGCACTGGGTGCCCTAGCTGCTGCGCTTCGCCCCCGTGCTGCTGCTCCCGCCAGTCCCATTTACCTGCGTTCGTCGCGCTTTCGACCTGCTTCAATGGACTGAAGTCCCCCTTTGGCCTGCTCTGCAACTGCTTTCGGACTGCAATTTGCTGTTTAATTACGGTACTTCTCATGCTTTCCTCCGAATTAGCTTCAACCTGCCCCAACTCACCTATTGAAAAATTTGACTGAATTTTTAATGATCCGTGAAGCTTATCTCTATTCGAGAACTCACCCAGCTACCCTCCCTCCCCCCACCACCACTGCTTCACCAGGACACTCGTAAATTCAACTTACTTCCACCTAACACCTACCCCATCCCCACCCCACCTCACCCCACCGCTTCATAAGGAGACTCGTGAACTCTACTTGCAACCTTACTTCCCATCAGTATTCTACTACTCTAGTATGCTGTTGCATTGTTTCGAGTTGTTTCCATTCTGAGTAGTTCTAGTTTCGTATAAATTCATTCATATGGCTCGTTTGTGTTTTGCCTAGGAATTTTTTCTTCTCTGCAACTATTTCGAACACTTTGCCCTTCTTTCACTTGGTTTCTTAATGTTGGATGTACGAACATTGCTAAATGATATTGACGTGCCTTGCAGGTGATGTTGGGAGGGTGATGAGTGTATGTAGAAAATCCACCATGCATGATGAATCCATTTTGGTATTTCCAGAAAGATCCATTTTGGATCCTTCTTCTTATTGCTGTAGTTGTTTCAGTACTGACTTCAACTAGAAAAAAAATGACAGCTCATGCCAAATGAGAATCATTGTGAAGGCTTCAGTCAAATTGTCTCCACATCATTCAAGCTTATGAAATGTTCTACACATTCACTGTGCTTGTAGCAGCACCAACTTCAAGCAGCGCCAACGCCGTTGTTCAGAAATATTCGGGTGTGTATTATACTTTGGACCGAATAAAAATCGAATAATTTTGTTTCTTTTCTAACAATTTAAGAAACGATTCAAACATCTAGATATTCGAGAATGAGAAAGCCCTAGGGCTCTTCTTCTCTTTCGTGCAGCATTGTATGGGTCTCCCATGTTGAGACATTCGAATTCTCGATTTATTCGAAATCGAATATTTTTGCTTTCGAACATCGAATATTTCGAATAAATGGAAAATTCTAGTGATCTAAGATGAGAGACCTTTGTGGTGCTGTACGAAAGAGAAGAAGAGCTTTGGAGCTTTCTCATTCACGAATATCTGGAGGTTCAGATTGTTTCCTGAATTGTTACTAAAGTTACAAAATTACTCGATTTTTATTCGGTCCAAATTATAGTGTGTATCATCGTGAGGGAAAACGGGGCTTGGTACTGTTTTGTGATTGGTTCGTTCAAATCCTCCTCCCGTCCACTACGGTTGACCTGTTCCCTTCGCGCGCGATTCCACTATATAGTGGGCGTCAATGGCGGTGACCCGTCTGCGGCCTCGAACAGAACGCGGCGCGACCGCGCCGCTCACGCTAGAATCGTCGCCGCAGTGGCTTATCTGGGTTTTCTTGATAGTTGTTCATCATATTTGATGATAACTAATAAGAAAACTAACGGACTATCGAGAAAACCCCATAATTTGATGTCCCGGAGAGGACTCTCGCTCGAGCGGCGCGGTCGCGCCGCGTTCTGTTCTAGGCCGCAGACGGGTCACCGCCGTTGACGCTCACTGTACATGACTATGCAAAATTTGAATGCGACCGGGACGAGTTGAGCGTAAAGGGCGGGTGACTCCGCCTTGCTTTCCCTCACGATGATACACACCCGAAATATTCACATAACCAACATTGAGTGACACTGAGTGAAAGAAGGACAGAAGCGTATGAGGGAAAACAACGTGTGCAAAGATGTCGAAACAAAAAAAAATAAGGAAAAAAAACTAGACTGGTAGAACACAAACGAAGCGTACGACTGAAAACATATGAAACCAAAAACAAAACCACCAGTAATAACATGCTACAGTGGTAAAGTACTAATGAACGGTACTAAAGTATTGTCAACTAATGAAAAAGCCACTGTCTCCGAGCTAGGAGGAATACAGGACAGCCGGGTTCCCTCAACGCGCGCGCATATGGTAGATTTTAATAATGTCAGTCAGGGAGAGTGTGGCTTCTCGTTATATGCATGGATACCTAACTATCGTCACGTTTGGAACAGACTATACAAATGGTGACGCAATCCGGTCAATTTAATTGATCGATTGCGGCGTCTCTGCGCCATTCACTCACTGTACCTCAAGGGGGCGGGCTCCGCCCACGTACTGTCTCACAACGCCGCTGACCAATCAGCGAGACGCATTCACTCGGGCGCACCAAAGGCAAGTATAGCTGCACTGCGCGCCCCTCAATAGCTCCAGTGCAGCCCGAATACACGAATTGCTGCAAGCGCAGCAATTCGTCAGTTTAGGCTGGGGTTGAAAGCGTAGTCTGGTTCGGCTGCCACTCCAATCCCGCGAATGTCTGAGCAGTGGCGGTGGCGACCCCGGTTTTGATGAGTATCGATCGGTCGCCGGCGACAGCAACGGCAGCGCCACCGTCCACAATCGATATGTATCAAAACCAGTGTCGACGGATCACGGCGATCTCAACGACGAACACAACAACTTTCAAAAAATTTTTGTGTCTCACATTTTCCCCAAGTCGAGAGCGTCATAGTAATAGGCACTAGAGAATACACATAGGGCTACGAATCCGATCATGGACGAGAATCCTGAATTACACGAAACTTGCTAGGCAAGAATAGTGCGCCATTACAACATACCAGCTCCAAAGTACGGTGACAACTTCCGATTCGAGGTGTTGATCTCCATGTTCAATATCTCCGTTCCGAATACCTATGTATATTTGGCACATTACCAGATTAATTGGTCTGTTGGTTAACTGGGTAACTTCAGTAACCACCTTGATTTCATTCAACATTGAATTTTTGATTAGATAATGAAATTTCTCGTCGTTCGGAGTTCTATATTATTATCTACTACTTCCTCACTCGCTCCTAGTTTTCGGAACCTTGCAAAACTTGGAGGTTTTAACGGACGTAGAGCTCAAACCCAGCACTGAAAATGCGCAAAAAAGGGCGAGAAGACCGCTGATTTGAGGTGCTGGTTCCAGTGCGCATGAATGCGCACCACTTGAATTTCGTAGGTCCCACCACGCACGCTTGTGCAAGTGACCACGCTTGCGTAATCTGGCGCGTCGTAACAGCTTGGAATTCTCAGATGCTCAGCGATGGGGTGTATTGTACAGCCAAAAATCACTTGCATGCATCACTCAGATAACCCAGGGTAGACGTGTTAGCAGCCCCAAATTTACCCATATTTAACGTAAAAATTAGCACCTTTACGTCAGGTAATCTCAATGATGCATGTAGGCCCAGGGAGTAGCGAATGCAGCTCTTCAAATTTCGTAAAGTAGAGGTTGAAAGTAAAACGCCCCCAATTCTTGCACATATAACTCACAAGAAGCTTGATCAATGAATAGTTCCTGTATTCTCCTTTGTTGACCTGTTTGCTCCACTCGTACATCCCCAGTTCCCATGAGGTAAGGTCAGCAGTTTTCGTGGGTGTACTTTTATTACCATACAGGAACAGAACCATCAGCTGAAGAGCGACTACCAGTATTTTTGAAATAAAGGCGTGGGCATGGATGCACCATTGAGATTACCCAGAGTAAATGCGATGACGACCATGGTAACGATGGGCTAATACGTATGTATGGTGTTGGCACGTTTACCCTGAGTAATCTCAGCGATGCATGCGACGTTAAGCTCACCGACACGTGCTCCATGTTTGTTATCTGGGATTCTATGGTCTTGTTTGGATCGATCGGTATACGTTCGGAGAAAAACCACCTTTTCCACTAAGGTTTTTATCTCTACTGTGCTATTTCTGTGGAATTTCAAAGAAAATATGGCTTACCCTTGAGCCGTTTGTTGCTTTGTGCGCTGATTTTGACGAATTCACAAGTCTCACTCCATAGAGAGCTTTTTCGAGAGGAATACGCACGCCCCATATTGAACCAAACGGATACGAGAGGTTGTATGAGTCGCTGTAGTAGTGGTGCTTCACAGCCGATTTGTAGGTGATGTCGAAGTACTTCTGGAAAGGTTTACTTCGTTATCCATGTGTACAGCCTCTTTCTCCACATCTACACTCACTCACCTTGAAACTAAAGAAAAGTTTCTTGCTGCTGCCGCAATACGGCTCACATAACCTTCTGTATTCCATGCGCCGCTCACCACTTTTCACTGTCAAATTATAAATGCCGTTGACAATGTGCTCTGCTTCATCGAAGTGAGCCTTCCGATGCATTGACCCTCCATCTTTTGCCATAAGGACAACTATCACCTTCATGATACCGGCTAAATTAAAGAAAAAAAACTTTCTGATGAGAAGGAAATAACTTTGACTAAAAAATTACATTTAATAAGGGCCCTATCCAAATATGGCTGACTAGAATAGTGAGGAATGAATGGTCCTTTGTCGTCAGCATTCGCTATCCTAACCCAGCTACACAGATCGCTGGTCTTACATCGGTTTATTTTGTTGTTACTAAGCATTCTTTCGAACCCGGATGCACCACTGAGGTTACCCAGGGTAAACTTCTGGGTCCAGATGCATCACTGGGATAATTATCCATGGGTAGCGATTGGGTATAGACAACGCCAACTATGGGTAACCAAGCTGATGGGCAAAGAGATCGTATGCATCCTAGAACTTACCCAGAGTAAGCATGTCATCACCACACTAATTCACCCACCGTTAGCACGAGCGTCAACACCTTTAACCTGGGTAATTTGAATGATCCATTCAGGCTCAGGTGAAAGCTTGGGTGCGTTGATAAACTTACCACGAGTAATCTCAATGGATTATCTGGATTCTAATATCCATATTTCAGTGGTTCTTCAGAACCTTAGCTGGGCTCAATTGTATAATCCCACGAAGATGCTGCCTAATAAATGTAAGAGTTTACAGCATGGTGCGGAAGCATCGTTGAGATTACCCAAGGTAAACGTGTTGACATACCTCAGCTTACCCATTGTCTGACATCCATTGACAGGTTTACCCACACATGACGTCTCTACCCAGCTGCTACTCATGGTTATTTATTTCAGTGTGCATGAGGTTGACCTACCAGTAATGAATCCGAGCTGAAGACAGTTTGGAAACTAGCTCTCGATGTGCTCACCACCCCATATTGCATTTTTCTCGAAAAATCAGCACACATAGAGTATCAATCAGCATAGAGTGCTGACCATACCTATTTCAAATAATCATTTTTTTACTATTCCACCTAAGTAGCAGTACCGTCCCTAGAAGCTCCTAGGCATTCGTGCAAAGTGCTAGGACTCACCGGAATTTCCTCCCGAGAACTGACGCATCACCGCGAATTCGTAACGAGATCTTGCATCCAGAGCAGTGTATCCCTCTTGTATACTGTCCTGGAGCGTTAGATTCCACATTCCGAAAGAAGTTAGAGACATTAGTGTCTGAAACTATGTCGTTCTGTAACAGATATCCACCCACAAGGTACCCTTCTCGACGGTGACGTCATCAAAATTTGTGCTAACCAAATAGTTTACAGTTATGTATCCTGCGGCCCTGCTATTGCGTGTTTATTCATTTGTTTATTCAATTTAAAACCTACCGCGAGTAGGAGAAAAAGACGAGGATACTCTCCAACGTAAAGTCCAAATGTGTAAAATATCACTCTTAATGTTACAAATTGCTGCATCTTGCTCCAGAACAGTGATAGTTTTCCTATAAGCAAGGACCTCTACATGAGAACGCCAACGTGTACTATCCGTTACAAAAATTGAAGTAATGCAATGTGTTGCGTGTAGCTGCAGAAAGCGCATTTTACCCCACGCCAAATCATGGAAATTGGGCGTTATTGATCGACGATCGACAACGGGAAGCGTGGCAAGACAGGTCTGTCCTATAACAACATGGCGAGACTTACCTCAACTTGGACGCCAGCCAATTCGCAGAATTAGTGGAACAGACAGTTTTTTTTGGTGCTGTGCTATGACTCCGGATAAAGGATGAGCGGTACTTACCTTCGCGTCTATTTCTTTGAGGAAAATTTCCCCTATTTTTGATGGGCTTCTTGAATTTTGCATCATCCTAGAGTTTAGTAGAGGGTGTGGTGAGAGCTCATTCGCTTAGTTTTCCCATAACTTACACTTGTCCTATTTGAAGATAAAAACGCTTCTACAGAGTCATCACTCGAGTTCATACTTCACTTTGTAAAGAACATTTTGCTACAACCGAGATTGAAGAGGATAGGCTAAGAACTGGAGCTAACTCGTGGGTTTCCCAAAATATTGGGGCGTGGTGCGCCTGATAAGGTATCGCTATCTCAGACAATTCATTTGACCGGCTTGCTCTACCACTACCGGCCGGGAAATCACCGGGTCGGAGCATGGGCGGAGTGGTTGAGAGGAGAGGCCTGTGATGGGCCTCCGCTCGGCCGGAACTACTCTGGATCGAGTGAGTTAAGGCACTACTGTTCCAAGTAGAGTGCTTACGGTAGCGTTGTCCCCGATTACCCACCGATTGGCTGCCGACAGTGTGATAATGAAGAACTAGTATTTACATCATCCAAATCAGGGATACATCTTGAATTAGCTTTTGATTCACGTGCAAGACCTGGAGAGCTTCTCTGTCACCCTTCTTTGTGTGTGGTCTATACACAACTGTATAGCGCACATGCATGCACGTGAATAGATAGTTAATCTGCGGCAGCTCGCCTTTTGGCTGTGCAACCCTCATACAGAAGTTTTCGCCACCACTGTTCGGACTGCATCACGGTCCAATAAGGTTCAGTGGTTCACTTTCACTAACGCATTTGCTTTACTAACCATTATGTTCATTAAACTGCACTAGGTAAGAGTGAAAGTGCAAAGATAGGAAAGAGTTATTGAGAGAGTAGTGTTTCGCGATTCGGGCGTTACTTGTGAATAAACTTGTGAATACAGTATACTTGTCTTCGGCCGGGTAACGTTGCTTGTTGCAACTAACCCGTAACATGAGGCCGGTCCAACGAAGCCTGAGACTCATACCAGCATCTCTTAATAATATCTGCCTGACTTTGCTCATGCCGAGTCTGTTATCCTCTCTGCAGATGTATGTAGTGTGTGATGATGAATCATGAATCCGGCACATCGAATTTCATGAAAGTCATTGTGGCTCCATAATGATCTATTGGAGTGTAAAGGCAACACGAATCTGCTGATTCTCATCAGAGATAGAGAAAGGTGGCTTCTTGCGAGGTACGTGCATTCTTTCATAGTGCTATCTCATTTTCTATCATTGATAGAATTTGAACGAATTTGTTCATGGTTTGTGAATGGTTGAGAGTTCACGGCCCTATCCACTCGGCCATCAGTGCTTTTAAAATATTCCACTCGGCTGACGCCATCATCCCTTACCACTCCTCTATATTACCAAACAACCCTTCCTACCAGGCCGGCCAGCACGGTCAACGGGTTAGCTTCATCTAAAGTTGTCAACATGGTACTGTCTAAAGTGGTATACATTATCAGTGAATAGTCCATCATGACTTATAATAAAGCGCTTACTCTGTGTGTGTGTGTGTTTGTGTGTGTGAAACGAAATTCTCTGATTGGTCAGTGGTAGTGATTGTTTACCGTATTCTTCTGATATCGAGCATTTCTGAGAATGGGAACGGGTATGGTGAGGTGCAGTCGACTCGAGTAGTCGGGAAGAGAACAATGAATAGGTACGGGCAATAGGGGTGTCGGCATCCAAGAGTGGATAGGCGCAACGAGACGGGTCCGTCGCCTTATAATAAAGGATAAGGGTACGCCGGCGTCCAAAGTGGGGGAGACGGGTCCACCGTTGTGATAAGGGTACGCCGGCGTCTAAAGTGGGGGGAGACGGGTCCACCGTTGTGATAAGGGTACGCCGGCGTCCAAAGTGGGGGGAGACGGGTCCACCGTTGTGATAAGGGTACGCCAGCGTCCAAAAGTGGGTAAACGCCTACGAACGAGTCGACAGATGGAGAAGAGGTGCGCCGGAGCGAAGTAGCGGGAAGTTGCTCTTAATCAGGTCTATCTTTGTTCTAATAGACCTCTGGCGCCCAAATGCTGTGAGAAAGTACTAAACGCCCGGCCTCAGCAGTGACTATTATACCACCCATACCATACCATTCCACCCACATCACGTCCCCTCCTGCGTGTTCTACCCTCATTTATCTCTGAGCACACCGCACCGTCCTCTTATATGTTCAAGCTGATTGTTATCAATGGATCATTCATAACAAACAAAGAGTGATTAACCTTATCAATGGATCACTCATAATAAACAAAGAGTGATTAACCATTTCCCGTGTTCATTCCAGGTTGAATCGGTTACATATGGGTACAATTAGCTATTTCGCTTGAGAGAATGATAAAATTGCTCTAACCATAAGAGACGCAAGCAGTCCTCTTTGACCAGTCCATTTTTTATGGGGAGCGCATTCAGGGGAAACGGAACAAAAATTGGCACGACCACAATTCTACTAGAATGGATGCAAGGTAAACTCATGCGAAGCGAGCATAAGAAAAAGTCTGGAAGTCCGGCGTCAGCCGGACGGCCAGACTGGTGTATCTATAAGGAAAGATGTATATGTAGCAGTGGTCATCCTGACTCAATGCTGTTCCTTTGCAGCCATATCACTAGCTCCATTCACTAGTGAAATGAAACTCTTATCGAGCATCACCGTTACGCTGACGCTCTCGCACCAACTCGCGCTAGTGATAGGTGAAGGTAGTGGTACGGTCGATAAGGAACAGCACTGAATCAGAATGACCATGACTATACATGCTTGCGTCTAAATAATTGTTGGCACAGATGAATTCATACCACAAGAAAGTTGGGTCTGTTGAGAGCAAGCTGAAAATGCAACCTTGAAATATACCTTCGTTCAGATGAAAGTGGACCAAAAGAACAAAAGTTATTTATTACTGAGCCATTTTCTATAAACGTGACCAATCCCAACCCTACCATTGTGATGGGATGAAAACTAGAAGGAGGAGTCGGAAGTTTCAAAAATACGTTTTTCCCACTTTTTCGTTTATATAAAGAATAGAAATATTTTGCTTAATCGAGAAGAACATGAAGCGGTTTGTTATCATTTCGCTTTTTTGAGAAAGATTTTGGTTGTTTCGCAGGACCACGTTACGGTAACCAGGCAACCACTGGATAGTTGTTCGGTTTAGCGTCTCTTCGTAGTTGGTTTGCGAGTAGATTGGCCACCAGCAGAGACTAAACAAATTCTTGTTAGCTCCTTTATTCCTTGGCGAAGGTCCACATTGCATACAGAAACTCACCATAGCGATATTGCAACACCGTCTCTGTTTTCGCGATTCTATTGTATGTTATGATGGGTACAAGGTTTGAATATGATTTCAGCACAACACCTGCATCTTCTGGAGCGCAGAATCTGCAGATGACCAACTCCATTAAACCGCAAGGATCGCGGATATGACTAGGCTAATAATACACAAAACACACTACCTGTAACCCGTCAGTGTCTGATCTTTATTTGTCTTGATTTCCACTCCAGCATACGGGCATCCATCGATGGCTATACCTCTTGGGAAGCTGACGATTTTTACTTCAATTTGTGTTCCCGGTGGGGACTTTAAAAAGTGGATATGAGAATATTATGTATGAATCACGGCACTTGGATGTGGAAGTCGTAGTCTCTGACCTGAATCCAGTAGTTACACATCTCAAAATCTTCCACTACGTCGCCACCTTTACCAACGACGTCTTTGAGTGTCTCGAACTCGGCTGAAGCTTGCAGAATCTTGCCACACCCGGCCGGCTTAACAAAATTTTCATTATTAGCATTATCTCCATCAGTGTGGGTGAAGAATGCCTACTCGTTCAGTGCAGCGCTTTCCTCCGTAACCTCCAGGACAGACACATCTGGAGCAGTCACGAGGATGAGGGAATCCTCCAACACTACATTGTGCTGACTTCTTCGGATCGCATTTTGCTTAAAATAGGGTATGAAACCATCTAGATGAGATGAACCGTATGCAACCTTTTTTCTATTTATTGGTAGCTTGTAACAAAATCAGCACCACTGCTAAGTTCCCCTGATAACCTTGCAAAAGGACAGCAACAGAAAAGGGATCCGAGAGACTTTGCGTAAACGGCAGTATCACTGATCCTTGACGGTTAACCTAGCATAGAACAATCTTGTCATCACTCGCGTAAAACAGACATAATACTTAAGACAGAGCGTTCGATGGCGATGACCACATTCTCGTCCTGCTTACGCAACGTTCAGTCTTCGGAGATGTATGCAGAAACGGAGGAAGACGGTTGGGATCCTCTCCATGAGGAAGACCCGTGGATTTCATAGGAACTGAGATGAAAAGGCTAAGCCGCTCAGCAAAGTGATACCTAACTAACCGCGAAGGCCTACTGTAGTAAAAGTTTACGGAGGCGAGTGAAATTCGGATACTCTGATGGACGTGTTATAGGAACGCTGTCCGAACAGCGTTATATGTACGTCGAGCTTAGCAGCAACAGTTCCCAGTTGCTGGCATCCTCCCCCGACTGCTAGTCAAGCTTTCCTTCCTTTAGCAACGACTTCCGGAAGATTACAGCTTCTGATGACATGGTGCTAGTATTTGTACTCGACGTGTTATGCGGTTCAGGCTGCACTCTTGCTACACAGTAGCGACAGCCTCAGATTACTAGTTGCTATGTATGCCACACCGTTGTCGGTCATTAACCCTTCAAAAACTACGAGAAAACTTACATTTACATCCGTAATGGTGATTGAGCATGGAAAGATCGATAAAAGATATAAACGGTGAGCCGAGAGTTTCTTGGTAGTTAGTGTCGAAGGGGACCATGGTGGGCTTCTTATTGGCCGACGCGCTGAAAATTAGATTTGCTTCCCGAACACTCGTTCAGTCGAATTAAAACTGTTTTTATTTTCGTACCTTGTTCCACCATAGTGCATAATACTTCCATAGTCGTACGGCATGCCATAGTTATCATTTGTGCTAGTCGTTTCCAGAGTAAATTGGTCGAGCCAATCAGGCTTCAACATTTCGTTTTCGACTCTTATTACAGATTTGCATATTTTTGAAACAAGTTACCTTCACATTCTGCGTGGCAACCGTAATATAATCGTTGCGATCATGACGAGACATTGTGTGAAAGAATCCGAGAGCATGTCCGAGCTCGTGTGCAGCAGTACCAATTGACTCGCAGCCTTCTCCGAGCGAGAGATCTTGCTTTCCTCCAAGTCTTCCGACAAATGACCAGCACCCCTCTTCTTTGAACACCCGAATAGCGTCTTCTGCTGTAAAACCTCTTCGACATTATCGAAACGAGAATATGGTCGTACGCTTATGTTTCCCACCGTTCGCATTCTCTCTGAAGTTGATACATGTGTCCTTCTCCCACGCTTTCGCTCCTTTTAGAAACACACTTTGTACTTGTTTACCTATACGCAATTGTGGTCATACGCACATTTTTCGAAGGAAATGGTTAACGCGTACTTGCACTCTTATCGAAAAAGTAGTTCACTCCTGCTGACCACAGAGTGCGCGGATAATTTTTGTCCTTGAACGCTTGACGTTTAGCGCGAGGGACACCAGCAGCTTCCTCCTCTATCTCCTTAGCAATCATGTCGGCTTGTTGCCTGGAGGTCTTATGATTTGTAAGCATACAAATTAGGAGTTAGCTTAGGAGTTATCGTGACTTACTTGGTGAGAGCGATGTCACTCTGGAATAGGTGTTCTGTTGCATTAACCTTTGCGTTGATTTCATTGATGGAGTCTCCTTCCTTTTTGATGTGATCGTGCTTGATGGGTCTCAATTTCTGAAAATATCAAAAAATTGAAGCTTTCCAGAAGCCGATAGCAAGCTGTAATGAAATGTTTACAAAACTAATTACCGATAGTCTCTCCTTCAGTGATTTCATCATCTGTGGAGTAAGCTTCAGCGTTTTCAGAATTTTGCTCCCCATGCCTTTGAATCGCTCTCCAATTTTCAGCTGAAATGTTATAAATGAGCCAGACTCATACTCAAGCGCTGCTGAACTTGTCTAACCTTCCGGAATGCATTGACAGTCGCATTTTTTAGTTTAGCGCCTAAACTTTGTTCTCCAGTGAAGACATTCTTCACATTTGTGGCCAAGTCACCGAAGAAACCTGCGCCAACGCATGAAATCAGTAGAAGTGTCAGGAATAGCAGGCGCATACTGAACTAAAGTTACTCCTGAAAAATTCCATATACATTCTACGTGTTAGACTCCACATATCTCAACATATGCTTTTCGTCTTTACATTGCGAGTTAGGGGGGGGGGGATTCTTCATTTGTTGCTCACGACTATGTGCATTGTTTTTGGAGATAGATATCATTTTTTGACATTTTTTCCAAGTTTTGTCTATAGCAACCTTACTGAATCATCTAAACATGTGGCCTCTTCCAAATAGGACAATATTGACCAATATTACAGGCTAGTTTCTTATTTTACAACCATCCTTCCTTACTGAGGAGTTCCGGGCGAAGTAGATACAGAGTTTACTAGTATAAAACTACTAGACAAGATCCTGAAAGAATATGCTTGGTAGTCTAATGCCCTCAAATTATTACTTAACCGTTCTGTCTAATTGCTGTGTTTTGTTTGTGTTTTTTTGACGTCAATTTTTATTGTTATGTGTGGTCCACCCATGTTTAAATAGACAAATAAATTAATAATTCCAATGTGCAAGGTGTCAATCTTAGGCTTCCTTGAAAGGATCCCTAAGGTCATAGAATGAGGGAAGATTGAAGGAGAGAATACGGAGAATAAGAGAATGGTATTCTGAAAGAGAGATAGAATCTGAGATATAAGTTATATATTAATCATGAACGTGATCGTTATCCTGAGAAGCAACTTGTCAACTTATGGAGTAATTC
Organism: Ancylostoma ceylanicum; assembly: GCA_000688135.1. NCBI lineage: Eukaryota > Metazoa > Nematoda > Chromadorea > Rhabditida > Ancylostomatidae > Ancylostoma > Ancylostoma ceylanicum. The sequence continues at coordinate 33,785 of JARK01000444.1, forward strand.
AAGGATGTTCTTCACTCCAAATCTCCCACCCTTTTTGTACAGTGAAGTTTGCACTTCCCACTCATCAGAATTCTCTCTGCTGTTTGAATTCCGATAGCTGGTAAAACAAAGTAGTACCAGTAGCAACACAAATTTTCGTAAACATGCTATGCACTCCAGGACAACACTGTTTCCCTACCTGCCATGTAGGAATTTGTCGGTTCTGCTGCTTCCGCCAGCTGTTCCGATTTCTGCTGTCACCTCCAAAAGATGACTGAGAGGAGCGGAAGTGTTACGTGAACAGCGCAAATAGGACTCTGTTCATCAGAAGGACAAGTTTTGGGTCGGTGGCATACTTTTGCCGCGAAAGATCTTTGAGTTAGAATACTTCACCGCGGAAGATCTCTGAGTTAGAATCCTTAAACACCTGAATTTGCTCATCCATTCCACGTAATCTTAGCTGTGATTATTTAGACAGCGCACATGATTCCGGATGTTGTGTCATTGCTTCTGTAGGCGAGTATGACCTCAAAGCATCGATAACAGCAGCTAATCAAGCACCCAGTGATCGAATAAGAAGAAATGCAAGCTTGTCATTGCTTGCTGACAAAAAAGGGCATTCCCAGGATTAGAAACTCTACCTCTTTCGATTTTAAATTCATTTCCTGTTTTTACTTCCTCTCTCTTACCCACCTGAAAGAAGTGGTTCCAGGTTCTATACCGTCCTCATTGCTGGATACCGAAAAAATTTTCTTGCAATATTGTCCATCGTTCCACCTTCTGATGAATGTGCGCTAGGAACGCAGTCCGAACAGCGTTATACGTCGAGTAGGAACCCTAGATTCCCTACAATCAAAAATACCTTTCTTTATCCTAGAAAATTTCCCCCAGCTCCTTGTGCTTCGCCTTATAATCGATCTTGAGTTTCCAGCAATACAAGATTACAACGAATTGGGGCAAATAGGCAACGAACATTCTTTTGAAAAAATTCCTTGTAAGTTCAATAATATGACTTTCCCTACTACTAAAAATATTAATGAGAAGATTTTTATTTATTTATTTATTTATTTATTTATTTATTCATTTATTTATTCAAATACACTCAAGTGTGCTCCAAAAAAGTTTTAAAAAAACATCAATAGGACAAAGGAATGCAAATCGGTAATCTGCCTTTTCCTCCTGGCTTTTTATGAACTTTTATCTTCATGGGCGTGCTCATGACTCATGGTGGATCATAAGGCCGCCCTCCTACTACGAAAGGTGAAGGTCCCCTACCGAGATCCTTTTCTCATAATCTGAACGCACTATATGTACTAGTCTAAGCATACCAGAGCTTGGATGACGAACTTAACCCTGGGCGGACGAATCCGTAAGGGACCCTGGCCGGACAGCATGGGTGGACCTCAAGGAAGGGGGTTCGCCAACTTTCGTAATCCTTGAACGACTTACCACCACTTGATGAGATCCTTAAAAATAGATGAGGCGAGGCGATGGGGAGGAATTGGCAGGAACTGCCAAATGTGAGAGCATACCTAATCAAAAACAGATTAAAATCACGAAGTCGGATAAAGGACCAAACAAACTTCTCCTTAGCTGAACAAAACAAACAATAACAGGGGATAAAATAGTTCAAGCAATGAGCAGCGTGATAATGGAGTAGGTGTGGCAAGACGAATTACTGAGCTATGACCAGATTTGAAGCAGAGATTGTGCGGGACTACAGGGAAGGCCAAACCGAAAGAATAGCTGAAAAATAACAAAGTATTGTTACACTAGTTAACCTTGATCTGCTAGAATGGATGAAATCGGAAGCTTCTTCAACTTACCTCTGAAAATTCAGCTATTTTGTGACTAGAATATATCATTTGGTAAACGCTGAAGCCATCGAGCGGTGAGATGGAAGATCGAGTTAAAAACAAGAGAATGATGTTTCGCTTTTATTTTATTGTAATGAAGATTGAAACCACCGTTACGGGGATTGCAGGGGCGGAAAATCCAGTACTTACTGGCTTTAAGAATATTTCCTTTTCTAAGTACAAGGAAGGAGAATACAAGATCATCACGTACTCTTCTATCCCTAAGACTCTCAAGTGACAGAGGTTTCAGTCGCTCTAAGTAGTTAGGCAAGTCATGAAACTTCAAACTTGGATAGGTCTATGAAAAACCAATCTAGTGAATGTTTCCAGTACTTTTTCAGTTTTACGAATTTCTTCCTTGAGTGATAGGCTCCGTATTTGAGAACAATAATCAAGGTGTGGTAGGGCGTTAGTCTTGTACAATTTTTTCCAACACTTTGGGATCTCTCGTATGAGTATTACGGATTAATGTGAATAAAGCTCTAAAGTTATTGCGAGTTGCGTTACCAACCTGTGCACCAAAATTCAACGTAAAATCAAGCAGGACACCCAAACCTCTGACTACACCGCTCTTTCTCAAAATTGTACCGCATACTTCATATTTTTCAGTTAACACTAATCACAATATTATACAGTGCCGACCAATCACTCTTTCATCCCAGAATGTCTGATCAGCCGCGCTGCACCGCCCACGAGGCGCGGAAGTCATCTGAGCGCTGCTAGTGTCGAGCGGTATTTCATACCTTTTTCTTTGTGTTTCTGTCTCCATTCAAAATTAAAAAAACAAAAAAAAACGGTGAAAACATGAGCACAATATCAACATCGGCAATGTACGACAACCACAGCACCCATCTGGTCCACCACATCGCGTGGCTGATGCGGTGCGGCAGACCAGGTGGACGATGTTCTTGTCAAAGTAGTTTCCCACAGTTTTTTTTTTCGTGATTTGGTTTTCATTCCGAATTGTGAAAACATAAGCAGAACGGCAATACAGGCTACACCGGATGACCACAGAGCTCATAAGGTCTGTCGCACCGCGTGGGTGATGCAGCGCGGCAGGTCAGCGGGACACTGTTGCTGTGTTTTCCACCGTTTTCTTGGTATCTCTGCCTACATTTCAGGTCTGGAAAACATAAGCAAAGCACCTACAATGTCCAACAGGGACAGCACCCATCTGGTCTGTAGCATCGCGTGGCTGGTGCGGCGCGCTAAACCAGTCGCGCGATATTCTGTGGTGCAAGAGTGATTGACTGACACTGTACAGTTTTCCTTCGGAAAATTCCAGAAATCCTTTTTCTGAACCTCTTCTTCTTGAAGAACTCGAGGTGCTCATGCGACAGTAAACTCAAGGAGTTGCACTTCCAAAGCATTTGGCACCATACAGGGATTCAACAATTTTTTTCGAAATTCGGAAACCTCGTATTTCCAGCATTTCAGTGCGTTCCAGGCCAGGAAATTTTAGCATTTACTTCCACTCATTCTTGACTCCGGCCCGAAAATGTTTGCCCAAAACATTTGGCTTCTTACCAATCAAGACTTATAATGATCAAATTTTCCTGCTTTGGGTATTTCTTCCCAACTCTTCCTCCCTAGTCCACATATTTGAAATCCCTCTGTTTAGAAAATGTAACAATAAACATAAGAATATTCATCTCCATGCAATAACAATATATACAAATAACATATACAACACCACAAATAGAGATCACAAACCGGCAACAAGGCACTCCCAGGCACTTTGAGAGCAGACTAAATACCCGTCATCACGAACAATGACAATGACAACGACATCAGTGTGTCAAAATAATATGTCCAACTTCTCAGGCATACTCAGTGAGCTTTTGTTGCTTCTCTGAGACTCTGTGGGGACATTTCCGCCCACATTTGCAGCGAATCAGTACGCAAAGAATAGAGAACAGCACAAAACCAGTGGCAATGAGGAGGATTTCAGGACGAAGTAGGTCTTCCAATCGCATCACTGGAGTAGCGGGTTCGATGAGGATGCGAGCTTCAGCGACGGCGTCTCGTCCGATGAGGTCATAGTTGATCAGGCGAACAACGTACTCACACTCTTGGCCGGGAAAATCGACCATTGCAGATGTGGCTGCCTAGAAAATTCCTGTCTAACCCAGGGTAATTTCTTAGAGAGGTGGCATTTTACTTACTGCTTTGATATTTATGGTCTCCTGCTCCGCTTGGCAACCATTTTCATCGGAAATAGCATGATACACAAGCTGGTAGAAAAGTATGTTTTCTGGGTCAGCTGACGGTTTCCACGATATTAATCCTGTGCCGTTGGAGCGGACGACAACCGACAAGTCAGATACTGCTTCCGGCACTGAAAACAAGTTACTATAGCGACAATTCACGAAAAAATAATGACCTAGTAGCACATACAGCATTGGAGGCTTCCTCGTCCATGCACATCTTTGCACTGAAGCGACTTGAAATTTGCAGTGACTGGCTTGCTCGTTTGCAACTTGTCAGCCGAGGTGGCAGCAATCGTGACGGCGTAGTTACAGTCGAATTCAAGATGAGGAAGAAGAATCGATGATGATGCATCCTTAAACGGCAACATTCAAGAGCTAAGAAAACCACTACGTCGACTAAAAAAAGCTGGGACGACTCCACCCACCAGAACAACGTCGCTGGTCATTTGAATTGTGCTATTGCTCAACTGCAGCTTGTAGTAACACGAATCCTGGGGAGTTCGTGGCCATTCCAGATGCGCGGTCACTCCTCGGTCGGAGTTATAACCACTCCTCAGCGTTAGGGCAGCTGCTGGGAAACAGAAAATAAGTGCACATCACCTTTTTTAAAGGTCGAACAACAACAAAATTCTGTTTTTTGATAGCATCGGCAAAAATTGCCCAAAAAGGTGAAAAAAAAACTCCTCCAGGTTTTCATAACAATAAATCTTGAAAGTGAAATGAATAGAAAAAAGGAATTTCTCACCTGGTGTTCTAGGACCTCCAATATTCGACGCCTCTGTCCACGAACTCGATATGGTTTCCCCGAGCCTGCCAGCTGTCCCTACAGCAGTGACCATGAACCGATACTGGACTCCGGGGATCAGCCCCTTCACTTTGAAAACGGTGTCCGATTCGACCTGAAGACAATAGATTCAGGAAAATTATCATTTAGGGTGAAGCTTTACCCTCTACGAGCAAAAATCACTGGAAAAAGTGAATAAGTACCGCAGCGGTGATCCATTGGCTCTCATCGTAGTAGCCCATAGCATGTGTCCGCTGTTTCCATTGCACAACAAACCTAAACAAAATGAAGGTTTGAAAGGTCCCAGCTTGATTATCAACTTCTTCCGAGGCCGCGTGCATCATTGAGGTTACCCAGGGTAAACGTGCTACCACCTTTTAAATTTACCCAATGTCAACACGAGCGTCAACACGTTTACCCTGAGTAAGCTTCTAAAGGGCCTGAACTGCTCAGCTCCTACCTAGTGGGTCCACTTGGCCTCAGGAGCGAGATACTGACGAGCCCTTCGGAAGATTCTCCGAAATCCTCATCCAGTGATGGATTCTGGCACAGCAACTGAACCGATGACACCAAGGTCGAACCAGCTTTCGCTAAACGACGCGTCAATTAACACCTCTAGTTTACAACACAAGTCAATAGAGTGTGAGGGGCCTCAAGGCATGACACCACATAGTCCAAGAGATAAGATAGCGCACCTATGTCAGCACTAGACTCAGTCCAGAATTTTAGGCCATCATCTGTAGGGGTCTTGGATGGACCACGGGGGCCTCTTCCATGGGCGCGGCGGTGTTGGTGGCAGCCAGATTCGCACTAAAGAAACAACGTTTGAAGCCATGAAGCAGAAGCAAAGCCATAAAAAAGCTGGAAGGCCGTTAAAAAGCTCACCGCTTCACAGGCCGAATTCTGGACGTCTAGATACTCTTCAACCGATCCATCAAGAAGCACACGATTAGAGGGCACGCCATACTGCAACAGAACTTATTTTAAATGTGAGTAAGTAACGACTGCTAAGTACACGAGCCACAAACTAACCTTCTGTGTACACTTTGCCTGACACTGTGCTAGTCGAAAGTAATGAGCATAGTCGATTTGTATGTATGGCAACACAGTAAATGCAGCCGTGGTTTGCACAACCATCATCAAAAGGTGAAGACGTCGCATTTCTCTGCAACTGAGACCCTTTAGAATGTGACAATGCGTAGAAACAAAAGGAAACGACGCTTTCAAGAGTGCATCTGGCAATAATCATCCCGGATGAATAGAGTTGGCGCGAGAACTAGCGCCAAGTGCCCGTCAATGAATTGGCATCGGGATTTCAACGAGTATAGCACATAAATGACAACCGAGAGTGGTAGCGAGCAATTAAATTGATGACTGAACAGTGAAATCCAACAAATTTGAATTGGAAAAACGAAAAACAACACAGTGAAAGTCTAACGGATATTAGCTCCACAAACAGGCATTACTTCAAGGCATAAAGAAAGAAATGCTACTACAGCTGCTTAGAAGAATAGTCCTAAGCACCTGCCGGAGAAAATGCACTTGTGTACGAGTAAAATAGTGAGATGTAATAGGATACTTTGCACTTACTCGAGAAATAAAAACTGTTCTATCCAGCAACTAGAACACTTCAATTAAATATCCTACTGAATACTACGGTCGAGCCAAAACCTACGCCGTCGCACCTACAATTGCAGAGAGTTGGTGCCAGGAATGGGTGTTCTTCGCACCTCAGCACTATGGATGATGACGTCTTTAACACCAAAGGATATAAAACAAACTATGCTGCCATTTCCTTCACGAATACTAAAGCATTGGATTTTAATGGGGTCTCGATAATAAGCCATAACTTCAGGCGTTATGAATTGAAGTATTTTGCACTACAAAAAAAAAATGATTCGCTGAATAAGTATCCTTCAGATAAATTGTTAGTAGAGTGTGCTAGTAAAATCCGAGAACATTTTTATATAGCATCAAATTCGAAAAAAGTGGAAGTGTCCACAAATTCAGAGATTACCTTAAAATAAAAATCAGGAATGAATTTAAGAAAGAAATTCAGACCAACTCATCCTACCGAAGTCAAGTTACGCACAAGTTCTCACTGACACACACGCATCAATTTCAAACGCCGATCCAGCCTCATATAAATCTCCCATCGCTTCAACGTTATCGCTTTCAAGTCAGCGCGAGTTCTTTCTGGATAAAAAATGGATTGTTCATGTCACCAGAGGTCTGCCGATGTGGAAAAACATCAAGCTGCAAAACGAGGAACAAAAACAACAACAGAATCGTTCATCCTGAAGTTTCGTAGCATGCAACTCAGCACCTTCTTGCAAAACAAGAACTGGCAAGAAAAAAAGTTAAGTACATATGCGACCTATGAGGACACAGGTCACCTTCTGGCAGGCCTCCTGACATGTCATGACGTAATGTCAATAGCCTTCGAGTCATGAAAGAATAATGTGCGAGGAGACGTGACAAAACAGCACTAATAATTGGTATTACATAACATCGGTGTCAATTCACACAATAGATGCCGTACTGTAGGCAAATATACATGCGGGTGACGTAACTGCTGAGTGACTGGAGGACAAAAAGGACAGGTTAGCGATAAGGATAGGTATGAAGGTTGAATAAGTGAATTCAAAATCTGGGCTGGTATTTATGGAGGTTTCCGAGAAGAATATCATCTACGAGGTGGACGAGTTCTCTGATCAAAAATGGATACGCTTTGCCGAAAAGGTTTGCCGCATTAAGCATAAACAAGTAATAATAATGGTAGCATGGTACATCACATTCCGTTGGTAAAACTTGTCCGCTCTAGATCACCGGGAAGCCTCGAACCTTGCGAAAACGTTCATGAATACCAGCAATGGGAACAGACAGGAGCGAAATCAAAGGGGAGATAACGAAGGGTTAGACCGTGTAAAAAAACAGTAAATATACCAGTACGAATTGCAGACCACAAAGATGCACTGGCAACTTTAAACTAGGGAATTTCAACTAAACGAGAAAGCACAGCCGATTTTCTACGGATAATAATTTCTAAAACTTTCCCAATAAAAATGGGAGCATAAAAAACGGCAAAGCCAGCGAAAGAGTAAAAAAAAACTTCGGGTAAGAAAACATGACCAACACCCTACCACAGCATAATGAAAACTACGAAAACAACTAGCACAACAAAAGCATTAAGCGAGACAAAAGACCAACTTTTATGTAGACGGCTGTTGCTCGCCGTTAATTGCCTCGCTTTTATGTTTAAACGCTGACTGATGACTTACAGCCAAAACAATGACCCTATGTTACATCATATTGCAATATTTTTTAAAAAAATTACTGTAAAAATTACTCCCGAAACGAATACGACTTTTATGCCATTTTATGATCTTATACATAATAAAATTCTCATGCTGGCCGTAATAAGAAGGTTGTACAAGAAACGCTCAGGAAGGCAGCCAGAAGGAAGAAAAACTTCTGTACGAAACGAGGCAGTAGAATCCTAGTTTCAAAACAAAACTCCAGGATCAGGCCAGAATGGAAGATTTTGGCACAAGCCTTTGAAATGAAAGCAATACAAAGTGAAGCAAAACTCACCGACCACTTTTATTACTAGGTTGGTCCGAAAGTCTTGCACCAGCACTTATTTTTCGATCCAAAATTTCTTGGTCTTGAATTGAAATTGTTTGGCAGTAAGAGTGTGGTAGGATGTTCCACTACTTCTCACTTATGAAAATTCGCAGATCAGGTGCTATCCATAAACAATAATCTTGTGACTCTACCTTGTGCAGTTTTTACTGCCCCTGTTCCGGTCAAGATTGTTACAAAACTACTTTACCCTTCCAACCGGCTTACTTTTTGGCGATGTTGCCTCCGTTAGAGCCCAGTTGTCGACAGTGGCGTCGCTACACATACCGCTGGGCTCCGACGGAGGCGATATTGCCGAAAAGTAAGCCGGTTGGAAGGATAAAGTAGTTTTATAACAATTCTGACCGAAACAGCTGCAATGACAACTGCAGAAAATCGAATTCAGAATGCCAAGGTTCAAGGAGAGTCGAACTTGAAATATAATGTTATGACTATTCTAAAAAAGTGTAAAATTTGGTGCAAGACTTTCGGGCCAACCTAATATGATCTGTCACACGTTTGTCCTGAGATATCTCCTTGGTGAAGGAGGACGTAGGCGAAAAACCAGAAGGCTTAATGTAAAACTATGGCGCTGTAAGAGAACCTGTCATATTGATCCTTCAGGTTGAAGCCTGACAATAATCTCAGGATCCAAAGGAAAAAAATTCTTGAAAAGGACAAATCTTAACGTAATCGGCTAGGTCAGCCAATTTTGATTCCAACACAGCGGGTCTAATTAAGGTAATACGATTCCTTGGAACTCGGCAAGAAACCGGATCCGTGCACAATTTAGCTCAGCTAAGAAAAGCCAGGATTGAACAAACAATGCATAATAAATGCGTGAGTGTATAGACAACGTCGGTTCATTATATTCGGCTATAAACACGAGCTAAGCAAATTTACTTGATGAATTTCCGAGTGACCAGTACAGCAGTTCTGAGGTAGCGGCAAAGTGCAGGTGTCACCATCTATGGATAAAAGAGCATTTTTGCTATCTCCATAAAACTGGCAGTTAATTACCCCAATTAATCATCGTCATCCAGCTCATCGACAGGTTGATGGATGTGCGATGCAAAAAGCGCTGAAGTTTAGGGAAAATCCTGCAGAGGCCTATTTTGAATAGTGCAATGCTATATGGGGTAGTAGGCTAGCTGATTCAGCGGCCATTAAGAAGCGGTGAAAAATTAATGATTTACAACATGGCCGAGCTTTCTCCGCCCATAAAACCTTGTTGGAAGGAGACTTTGTACAAAATCGAGGGAAACCATCGAACGAATCTGGCTGTTGACTAATACCGACGGAGTATTACACAGGAAGATTTACTGATCACTGAATGGCATAGCGAACGTGATGCATGAGGTTGACAGTCGCTATGTGGGGGGAAAAATGAGGACCATGGCGACCAAGAGGGCGGCGGAAAACTAAGCCACTCGCAAGGCCGAAGAACATGTGCTCACGGATATCAATTATGGAGGTATTCAGGGATGTTTTTGAGCGCAACGGGGAATGCGTGGCGCTGAATATTGCAAGAATCCCTGAGCAGCCTCTAGTATTCGAAAAAAGGGAACGCCACTCACAGCGGGACAAAATGTCAGGCAGTTCATGACGTCCAGCAATCATTTTGTCCACCCACAGTCAAGGTCGACATTGTGCGCGTCCAAAATATAGTGTCGAAGGCTCGACGAGAGCAAAAAGCGGAACTCAGGGGCGAGATGGCGGTGATTATAGACCGTTGGGAAGGTCTTTCATACTAAAACAATGGCTAAAAGGCCCGCTCTCGGATCGACTCCGCTCTTCGACGGCGAAATCCTACGAAGTAAGCAGCGAATAGATCCCGCTTAGATGCATGTACTTGTGCATAGGAAAACAAGCACGCAGGCAGCTTCAAGATGATGGGAAGACTACACGAAATACTGCCGGCATCCCGGATGTAGAGGTGGAGCTTTATATGTATACATGTTCAGCCAGCGGAAGGGAAAATGCCCTTTCGGCTACGAATTTTCATGTTCACACCGATAATTACCACTACCAATTTGTCGACGTGGTGTAATTACACGGCGAAGTTACGGGAATAGGGACTTTGGTGATCGCACAGCCGGAAACGCGACGATAAACGGATGTCAACAAGCACGCGACGGGGATATTCTCAGATACATTAGTGGCCACGAAAGTTTCGCGTGTGTAAAGAGTAATTAAGACAATTAGACGACCTATGAGGAACACACAAGCTCATCAGGGTTAGCCTCGCTGTTGATTGTGCGCTCGTAATCTGCATTAATTGAGATTGGCTCCAGTTAGGAACCACATTACGTTACACAAAGCGTTCACTGACCGTTACTCAGGTGAAAGGGTCACAGCAAATCGACCTATGGGAGGATGGAAGCAGTGGACATGACTGAATTTGCATGTGGAAAGTTCCAAAAAAAGTAAAAGTACCGAAACCTCATGAACGTAAAAAATGAAAGATCTCAAAATTCACCCAAATTCTAAATTGCGGAATTAAGGAAAAATTAGTACAATCCATATTTCAAAGTTGATTAGTGAAGACATTGCAAACTATAACTTGAACGCCATTTGGTTAAATCCTAGTAATTTCCACACCTTGCCGTCAGGTTTCACATGAAAAAAAATGTTGAATTCCAGCTCTGCGTGCTTCGAGTTCAAGACAGCTACAATTCTAATGGGGATCGGAAAATTGGCGGAAATGCAGCTATAGCAGAATCGTAATTTTTCAAAGAGAAACTCACAGGGACAAACGCAAAGATTGCAAGGTTAGATATAAATGATAAAAATAAAGCTGTAAACTCGGCACATGGAAGTTTCAAACTCCTATCAATGAAGAACTGAAAGGTTCCTATAGTTGCTCAGTGTTGAAGGAAAATAAATGAAGCTTGGATCACTTTAAATTTGATAAAACTGGCATTCAATTTTCAAATAGCCGTGGAAATAGAGATAAAAACCCAGGAGAGAGAAACAAAGAAAAACTCCCACCAAAACCTTACTTTGAAACTAGGTAACCTCTTAGACAAAACAAACTCAATCCGGAGTGGGATGTTCCCACAATGGCACCAAAGGGCCGGCTGCGCCTCATATCCCAAGAACAGTCAAGTGGGCGGAGCTTCGGCACACAATGCACTGCTGTTCGGCCATTACATCCATAATAATTAATGGGCAGACGAGCGAGCAAGGTATCTTTCAAAAGGTCAATGACTTACGGAGCAAAGAGTGACGAGGGCTAAGTTAGTAGACAACAACATGAAAAGCAGAGGTAACTGCAGAGGTGAGGAACAGAAGAAAAAGAACAAAAGATATATAAAAACCAGCGGAACAAAAACGAAGGTTACCTCTACCAAGTCATTCTAGTGCCGTGGTAGTGCCAGTGCAGAGAAGTGCGAAGTGATGCGGAGTGTACGGCACCAACATTATCTCTGAAATAAAAAAATTCAGATGTAGCCATAAACTATTAACTAAATCATCACTTATTGATGGAAGTGGATTCAACAACGTGAAAGTAAAGGGAAAGACAACCCACGAGACAAAGGAAGTTACAGCTAATGGAACAGCAATGAAGAGATACCCAGTGCTTAGTCTTACACGAAGCACCAACACTGATACGACTACGGTACCCCAAGCCCTTTAATTAACAGAACTAGTTATTTCTTCTTGTTCCAGCAACGTTGGTGGGCGCAGCTGTTAGCCAGAACTAATGAAGATCCGCATAAGCCTTTTTGCACTTCTTGGCATGCCCTAGCGAAAACAGAAGCACGTTGTGGCAGAAAAATAACCTAACTAACCATATCATCGTAGGAAGTCTGCTTGGGTGAAGCCCCATGGAAGGCTTCAACTTTGGAATTCTCTGGAGCAAAAATATGCACGACATAGATTCAGCAGAGCTGCATAACGGCTAAAAGTGTTTGAAAAAAATGTACTCACGATGCGTTTCACCAGGATTAATACTTCGAGAGACAACAGAGGAAAAAAGCACGAAAGAATGAGTGGCGCTCGAAGAGGAAGATTAGAAAGGCAGGATATTTATTTATTTTATTTATATGATATGTGCATATATGTGCATAAATACTCAACCATCTTTTGAAAAATACCATAAAAGAGCCTGAAGTAACTTTCACTACCATGTCATCGAATATTTATGTAGTCTGCCCAAATAACATCGGCTAAGCGTTAATTTGCATGACTTCTTGAATACGCCCGAAATTGTGGAGTAGCACGAAAGTTGTTTCCTGTAGCAACAGTAAATAGTTGAAACTGCCGTTTTAAATAAAGAATTTAAATTGGCCAATGAATACCAAAGGTATCGTTGTATACATCAACAACAGTAATTTAAAAAAAAAGTAAAATCCACATCTTGGACCAAAACTCAATATCGAACTCAAAAGCCTTACTAAGTTGGCACGAAACAAAACTGAACGTCGAGGACAAACGGTCCACTATCGTGACTGACACGAGCTGAAGCTCGGAATTAGACGCGAGCTGAAGCAGTAGTTCTGCAAAAGTATTCAATATGTCGAATTATTACGGTTGTGGAGTCAAAGAGCTAATCTGTTTTGGAAATTGAGACCAATCAACAGTATAAAAAAATTTTTGTCCAGACGCTATATGTGCAGCCGTCTATCAGGTGTTCTCGTAGTCATCAATCATCTTTGTGTCGCCGTTGAATAGCCGACAGACTGTAAATGAGGCGATGGACATCCGAGAACTACAACCGAACAACAACCGAATACATCAAAGCTGTCAACGGAACGCTTCTCGCTCAGGTCACAGGCCCATCAGGAACGACATTTAAAAAATAGGAACGATAAAAGCTTTCTAAAGGAAAGAAGTGTCATTGCGGGGAACTTTTGGGCAGTTTTTTAAACACAACAGAGAAAAAGCTTCAGTATATCCTTCTGTACTAACCTAATTCTGAAACAAGCAAATAAAACCTTGCAAAAAACTAACAATGGGCGCACAATAGCTAAACTCTTTCTAGAATCCATTCCTATTGCAACGAGCAAGGTTGAAAACTGCCAGTTCACACTTCTCTGAACAAAAACTGCAATTGAAGATTTTTTTTTGTTTTTCAGACCGAAAATCACAGAATTCATCCACATATAGTCTTTCCAAAAAATACTTGCCTCTCGCTACACTGCGCGTCGACTGAGCCACGTCGCACCACGTATGATAATGCATAGGAGGCGCGGCGCGGCTTAGCAGACGGGCGGTGGATGCCGGAGGCAAGTATTTTTTGGAACGACTGTATATAGTCAACTCCAAATGTCCGCAGATAAGAGTAGGGACCGCGGCGCGGTTTTCCTCCGTGTCTCTACCATGCATGCCCCGCTGAATCCGTGCAGCAGACAGCGAGAGAGCCGCGACGCGGTCCCAACTCTTTCCTGCGGACATTTGGAGTTGACTATACGTTTATAATCTCATCGTAGTTTCACATAGTAAGACGGCTGGATATTAATAGTTTTTACAGTTCTTCTCGAAAAGATAGACCGATTCCGACAAGATGAAAATTTCAGTCTGGTCAGCAGGGTGCATTACCGTACTTTTTAGGCGTAAAATCGGTGTGTCTCGTGTGTGTTCGCACCTACGACAAAATACGAAAAAATGGGGATTCCGTCTGCAGTTACTTGTATGTAAACGATTCGGAACAATTTGGTTC
>JARK01000445.1:0-17358 GCA_000688135.1 Ancylostoma ceylanicum
CCGCCCGCTTCTTCCCCCTCCTCCCTCCCACTCCCCCGCTTTTACAGAAGAAACCCTTATTTTTGTTCAGCAGTTCCTCTACCACGCTACTGACTCAGAAGCCGTTCTCAATTATTGTGCATAGTGGTAGGCGTGGGAATATTCGCACATCTTTTCTCCGTTAATTCCCATCCTACGCTTCCAAATGTCGGGGCTGGGATTCACGAAGTGTGAACCACGCAAACTATCATTGGTTAGCTTGATTGATAACTCTATAGGCTATACAATGTTGGGAGATGCAGGACTCAGATGTTGGTCCGCTAAACCTGAGGCCGCACGCATCAATGAGATTACCCTAGGCGAACGCGTTGGCATATGTTAGCAATGGGGGTAAATTTGCATAGCTTTAACACTTCTACCTGGGTAACCTCAACGGTGCATCCAGGCCTTGGTTTGTAACCACAACACCAATACATTCATGGATCCTATCCCAGAATGCTCCGTCTAGAAGTTGGAGGGGGGATCGAGGAATTGGTTCACATCAAATCTAGCAATTTAGGCCTATACACAAAGAGCTCAAATTCATCCATCCATCTGGTTCATTTATTGATTCATTCACTTTTTTGCGTACTTATTTATTTGTTTATTCACTTGTTTGTTTATTTGTCTTCTTATTCAGTGCTCAATTACTCCACGGTATACCAACGTAAGAAAGTAAGGAAGAAGAAACATTAGTTCAACTAATTTTTGGAAGAAAAGCTCAAAACAAAAACTTGAACTAGGGAGTAACTGACATACAGCAGTACTTCTGAAATTCTGGAAAATCTAATTCTCTAATTCTGAAAAAAAGAAACGCTTGGAAAGTGTATATTCGAAGGAAATTTCCGCTAAATCCAGGATCCCTCATTTTTCCTCAAAGATTCTTCATAACTCCCATAACCCTCTCAGGTGTTCACAGGTGCTCAAAGGGGAGGTGGGGAAGAGCGCTGACTCACGAGCTGAAAATAGCCATATCAGGACGTCGCCTCGTGCGAGAGACATGAATACGAAGTCCTGTTTGTGACAGAGCTTCAGTAAATAGGAGGAACTCACTGCTTCTTACAATTAGTATTAAGCAAAAGGTTACAGGTTTTCATTATGGTTACGTCATCCCAGTTTCTTTTTAAATCAACTAAGTGTCGAATCCCTGTGTTACACGTGAAAAGTTCCCTGAAACTTGCAATTTCCATGAAAAGGTGCTATTCTTCGTCAGGAAATGATATCGTTCAAATTCTGGTTTCTCCTATATTACTGTATGTGAAACCAGTAACAGTTTCTTTACAAAGGTCATTGTGCGTTTGTTGCATTGGTGCTGCTAATTTTCCCCGTTTTTCTCAGAATAATTTCACGCTCCCGTCAAATCAACGCTCACACCTGCAATTCCAGACATCTCACAGTGGAGGTATCTACGATCAACGGAGCGAAAAACTGAAAAGAAAACCCGTATCGTGAAGAATCACACACACGCACACATGGCGCCTGTTGACGCGGGCAAACGTCTGACTCACGCGATTGTTCAGCGAGGTGCAGCCGGGCTGGCACGACGCCAGCCCGCCACGAACTCCTCCAGCTGTGCCCGAGTGTCCAGTGGTCATCGCCTCCACATGGGCGAAATGTGCTGCTGATGGGGGTGGCTGCCATCTGGCGAACGGGGTGTCTATGCATTACCGAATGAGCTGTTTTTGAGGTCACGTACTGCGACGTGTGAACAAGGCGTTTTTACGGGGCGCGCGCGGCGATAAATGGCTCGCCTAAAAAAGTGGTTGGCCTAGCAATGCCTAGCTGCAGGTGCTAGTTACTACTAGCGACGCTAGGTTGACTTGTTTATTTGTTTCCTAGTGTATTTATCTTAGTGTTATTTATTTATTTATTTTTATTCTTAGTATGTAATAAAAATATTCAAAAATTAGCCCGAAATTTCCCGAAAAGAGGATCTTTTAGCGCGTCAACTGGAAAAGCTGTCAATACTCAACTCACTAATTCAAAATTTTCGAATTTGCAGGGGCCGCATGCATCATTGAGATTATCCAAGGTAAACCTGTTGACATCCCTCAAATTTACCCACTGTTAACATGGGCGTCAACACGTTTACCCTGGGTAATCTTGGTGATGCATCCTGGCCCAGAAGGCCACATTCAGCTGGCCTAAAAAGTATGTTTGCAGTGATAGCAAGGTAAGGTAGATGCCAATGCTGGTGAGGTGAATATTTGAGCGAGTTTTCGCCTCCGGCTGGGTTTGCGAATGGGGCCTAGAGAGGCTGCCGGCTCAGATTTAGACAGGAGTCGTAGGCTCAGGCCAGGCCAAAAAAATTATTGCTGGGTTAACTAGCCTAGTCAACAGAAATTCTGTGAAATATAGGTGTCAATACATGAAATAATGATTTCTTGCATCGAAATTTTCGTTTTTATAGAGTCCGCCTTCAGAGCTACTATCAGTGATGAAAATGTAGCCAACCTGACTATTCCCCCCCCCTTCTCGAAACCCACAAATTTTTATTTCTTGCGCCTTTCTACCCCATTCTTTTCATACCGGTACTGATATTGTCTCATATAAATAAAAATTTCAATTCAATTTCCTACCAAGATTTTAATAAGGGGTAACAGTGCGTTTATACAGTTTATAGCTTTCCTAACTCTGATCCCAAAATCCTTTAGAAAATGTCAGAATCATGGAGAATGCATGAGATTGGACGCTAAAGTAATCACTCAAGGGCTTTCAACCCTAAATTTCTATATAGCAAATGTGTTGGATTTGGATCTGCCACAAAAATTTTTCTGAAGTTAAAACTAACACGAAAATTGAATTTTTCCCGAAAAAAAGCTCTAGGATATACATTCGACACGACTAATCTAAGGAATTTGAACTCAGATTAAATTTTTGACCGACCACAAGAAAACTCTCGCTCTCGAGCACTTGACCTCGAATTTCTATGCAAAAATTGTGTTTGAGGTGCAACTAATAGAAAAATAAATTCTTCTTCACTAAATGCTTCAGTATATGTAGTTGACACGGTCCATCTGAAGTACTTTGCTCTCAAACACAATGTTCATATAGATGGTGAGGATTAGGAGCTCGAGACCTTTCTAATGGTCGTTTTATAGTTTTATTGTGTCTATTCCCGTATATAGGATATATAAACCTTTCAGCTACACCCCCTCCCTGAGAGATAACAGAAAACCCTTACTATTATATGTTCCTCCTTAAGTATAAAAACATTCGTTAACTCATAAATACGATTGGGGGAGCAGAAGAGGACTCGTTTTAGTATGGTAAGTTATTGTTGCCCTTTTTCTGTTTTTCTCCATTCTGTCATATGTGACTTGGCACCCACTCCCTCCCGCTTGCTTCCTTGGGAATTTATCGAATTTTTTTTCCTCTTCTCGAAGTTTCCACTGGTTTTCAATCAGTTTCTTCTTAACCGATATTGGTAATAAATAAACATAAACCAGTATACCTGTCAATTGTGGAACACCTATCGACGCAATAAATAAATAAATAACCTAATCTTTAATATATCACATTACTGTTTCCTTTTTTTAGTATCTGTGCACCACTTCATGTGCAGATGACAAATGGCAAAAGGCGATCCCGCGAGATTGTATCCACAAAAACGTAACCTGCCCAGAAACTAATTGCCCACGACCTCTAACAGTCATCAAACTGGTTTATATTTGGTATGTAAATATTGCCGTAAGTCTGTTTGCAATGACCAATGTTGAGATGAGTCAGTTTACACCTCAGTGACGAGATTAGAGAAAAAAGGGGACGTGCAGGGAGATGGGATCTTGAGATTTAGGGGAAGAGAGATCGCTCAGGATACGTACTAATCCTTGTGAGCAGAGTCTTGGCCCGAATTCTAATGAACCACCACACACCGCTTGGGACAAATTTATCCAGAAATCTATGCGTCATTCTTCCTCTGCCTTGAAAATTCGTTCACTTATTAGTTTACCTACCTAGCTATTAATTTATTTATCACATGCACTGAGACTTATAGTGTGTATTCAATAAATGACCAAATTCGGCTGGACCTGTCAAACCATAGACCAAGGGAAGAATTATAAACTAAAAATGGAACATGACAGGTTGTCACCCCGTATCTGTATCTTCTCAACTTTTTTGACGCTGCTACGGAATTCAAAGTTCATGAAATCAGCCGATTATACTAGCACTCTTGTCATTTTTTATGATTCACGTGCTTTATGACTGTACGACTGCATCAGCTACACATTCCCTCAATTTCCCTAAGAAAACGTGAGAAAAACCCGCAAATTACACATCACGTTACATTTCCATTTTCTGGAAGGTATCATGCCTCATGGAAGTGTGATGAGCCGTGAAGCTGCAAAGACGTTCTCGGCTTATGAGGCTGCTGGGGCCGCATGCATCATTGAGATTACCCAGGGTAAGCGTGCTAACACCCTTAAATTTACACATCGTTAACACAGGCTTTAACACGTTTACTCTGGGTAATCTCAGTGATGCATCCAGGAGCAGGGAGACAAATGGAATCGATCGTATGCAGAGGCTTCGTGCAAAAAACAATGTACAGTAATTGCTTAAGAATCGATGAATTGTGACAGAAATAGCTATTATTCGCTCCTATTCGTGATTTTTTCGTTCTGTAACTTGGGAATCTCCTTTGAGAGTTTCACTTCCTTATTTCCCTGTTCATGAAAGACGAAAACTTCGATTGTGATTGATCACTCGTGTTCTAACGATAAGCCTCTAACTTCCAGTGATCAGCAGGTTTTGCAAGGACTGTATCACTTTAGAACACAACCAAATATGTAGTGAGCCGAACACTGACTATTGTTACAGATTTTCCTCAAACTGTCGAAAAAATTTGCTCTTTCAATAAAAAATGAAAAATAAAAATAATAAATAAATAAATAAATAAATAAATAAATAAATACTAACTGAGACAATGAAGAAAATAGGTAGAAAACGCTTCAGAAAATTATCGGGTACACAGCTCATAATCTACAGCGAGCGTCAACGGAGGTTGGTTCTTCTCGGAAAGCACGCGCCGCAACCGCACCGCTCGCACTGGAACCGTCGCCGTGAAAGCAAACAGGCGAGGTTTTCTTGAAAGCCAGTTGGTTTTCATGACGGTTGACATCAAATAGCACGAGAAACTGTTGAGAAACTCCTAATTTTCTCTTATGAAGGTGAGCGGTGCGGCGGCGGCGCGTGCTTCCCGAGTTCGCGAAAAGCGCACCTCTATCAATGCCCATTGTTTATGCTTGACTGATTTCGAATATCTGACTTTACCCTTCGAAAAAAAAATTGGCGGACTGTCATCATTACGATGACTTTTTGCTTTACGTTCATATTTTTGTATAATAACTGTGCAGTAGAAACGTACTTTTAGCTACGTGACACGCTGTTGTTAAAGTCGATTTTTTCTGGCCTTGCCCCAGCACTTGCTGCCATCTCACCCTTGACTGCTGCTAAAGAGAGGGTTGTTTTGGCAGATATTGAGGTGGAAGTCGTCAAAAAAGGGGAGTGATGGCCTCGGCAAAAAATTTGTCTTGACTTTGACTTCATAGTATCATTGTGTCTGAGCTGCATGGCACTCGAGTTATCTGCTGCTGGCAGGAGCAGACAACCAGAGCCAGCATGCAGAGCCCCTGTGTCTCTGCCCAAGAGCACCGCGCCGCTGTCCCACCCCTTGTCTACGGCCGTTTGGAGTTCACTGTAAATGTACTTATGATTAAGCGTGGTGCACCAGAATAAACAAACAAATAAATAAACGATTCAGTAAACAAATACACTTGCCTTTCTTGTCCTGGATTCCGCTAGCTTCCAATCATCGCCACCTTGTTTTGATTTGAAATCTAGCCTCATTCTCTGATACAGACGTTCATTCGTGCCGTCATCTCCTAGTCAGTGTTTTTACCGTCTACGTATTAATAAAAGTTCTGGAGAAGGCTCTAAGGGGTGTGTATCATCGTGAGGGAAAACGGGGCGTGGTACTGTTCTGCGATTGGTTCGTTCAAATCTTCTTCCCGCCCATTACGGTTGACTCGTTCTCTTCGCGCGCGATTTCACTATACATGACTGTGCAAAATTCGAATGCGACCGGGACGAGTTGATCGTAAAGGGCGGGAAGACTCCGCCTCGTTTTTCTTTACAATGATACACACCCGGTTCTAAGCTTACCTCTCACCCAGCGTGGACGAGTTTCTCCAGCAAAATAAGTTACATTTTGCTGTCTTTACGTGCTGACCAAAGACAGTTTGCTTTTTCACGGAGCATCCATTCTAACCCAGAAAACTCGTCTTCTTCAGAAGAGCAGGCAGATCATAGCTTTCCCGGAGACGTTCACTTATACTTGCACTGATCAGATTATTCGATCTCATGAACCCTCGTTTTTGTAGTGCTAATGTGCAGTTTCTCTTTTGAGGATAGCAGTTTGCTCTCATGTGATTTATTACTACACCGGTCTTCTTATCTATGTATGCACGTGTGTAGTGTACTACTCCAAGAGGCCCTGGCAAAAACTTACCACCATTTTCAGCTGCACGTTTTCTCTCCCCCTCTCTCATTCTCTCTTCACCTATAAGAGACAGTATTTCAGCTTTCCCCTAATTCCATCGCCAAAAAAGGCGCAGAGATTTTCGTGGAACGTCGTGCACATGTCACCGGTTTCAGCACTTGGTTTCTGGACGTGGATGTTTCCTAGGAATGCAGTCGAACACTGATGTCGTGACATCGATCAACCATAATCCGCTACGCTAAAAAGACTTGACAGAAGCCGTTTTGTCCGGCCACGGAGGCCCTCTCACTCATCCTCCATCCTCTCCTCATGGGCAATGAACTGGGCAAATTTTACTATTTTCTTACTGGATAGTCATCATTTTCCCATGGAAGAAAGTAATTAATCCCGTTCAAAGCCTCTGGAAGATCCCTGTTCGTATTAATTATTTTTGCAGACTTGTGCATCCTTAGTTTAGAGCTGTGGACAAAGATTCTTGCACTTTGCCGCCGTTGATAGGCCAATTTCCGTCTGCAACACATCTCAAAAAACGAGAGAACTGGAATTTCTTAGTAAACGTTCAATAATTCTCTGCCGGAACTACTTATCTCCCCCTCGAGTAGTGGGTGTCTTGTGCTCTCAAGGACAAATGTTTCAATCACTGGTGTTAGAAAAAATAGATCTTGCTATACATAAATATCTACATTGGGTTTGGTTTGACGATAAAAAGAGTACAGTTACGACTGAATAACGCATTCGAATTCGAATAAATCGAAAAATGAGGAGCTTTAAGAAATCCACTTTCTCTACCACTTGAATTTTCGAACCTTCACTGGAATAGAATATTTATTCGAGTTTCTATTTTCCTTCCTAACCCCGATTCGCCACTGCAGCGCCATGAGCGGCGCCATCGCGCTGCGTGCTTTTTGGGATCGCGAAAAGGCCACGGCCATCAGCGCCCACTGTACACATGTGTATAGTCCTTCTCGAAAAGGTAGGTGAATATTCTGTGCTCAGTTTCTCAGCGTCGAGGCCACAAAATCGCGGCGGTATCTACTCGACCCTCTTACCTGGAGTATGCTCTCAACGCATCTCTCATTCAGGTCCCGACGCGATTCTGCAGCTACGGTATCCTTTATTCCCCTAGTGAACCCCTCATCTGTTTGGCTAGTAGCGAAACTTTTTTTTGTTGTCATTTATGTTATACAGTGATCAAAGGCAATACTGCCCCCTCCTCTAGAGAATTGTTGGTAAAAAAAACTAAAACGACAAAATTAAAGTTTGAAAACTACAAAATTATAGTTTGAAAAGGGATAGGTAAAGTAAAAGTAAAAATTGTAAATGTAGAACTATTTCCTCATAGCAAGTTCAGTTCTGAGTTTATAACGCATATCATAAGCTGCAACTATACTGCAGGTGAGGTATAGCACCCTGCGTCGCCGCCGCTAGTGCGACATCGATTTGGATACGTATCGATTATGAATGGGCTCGGCAGTGGCGATACGCCCGGCCAAAAATCAATACGCACCAAAGTCGCTGTGTCTCTGTTCTGGAGGACACAGGTTGGTATACTCTATTTGGAGTATGGTAACAGTCTAGCCATTTGGGCTAGAATTCATGGGCGGAAAACCGAGTGAAACCAGGCCCTAGGTACATCATTACGATTACCCAGGGTAAACGTATCGACGTCCCTGTTACTGATTTGGCGAAATCGCGAGGTGATGAAGCGTTTACCCCGGGCAATCTTAATTATGCATACGGCCCAGGTAGCAAACCAACTTTTGCGTCCTGCGTCTCTCAATGTTATGTAGTCTTTGGGATAACCAACCACGCCAGCCATAGCTGTTTTGCATGGTTAGCGTTCATGAATCCCAGTCCTGATGTTTCCAAAATATAGCTGGTGGATAAATCGAACCCTACCCCTCCTCACTCCCCCCGCCCCCCATTTCCGCCGATGAAACCGCTTCACTGCTGAACTGACTCCTTGGATGGTGAACCTATTCCGCTCTGGTGGACTATGGATGCCTGGATTTCTGGATTTTCCTTCGCTTTTATTTGGTTAGCTTCGTCTTATTTGTTGTTCCTGATATTTTTATGACGCATCTCCGCGTGCCTCATGAGTAAATAAAGTAGGTAAATAAATAACCTCCCAGCTCTGTAGCTGTCCTTTCTTTTCACCAGCGTCGAGAAAGTTCTACTCTCACAATCGGAACGCCTCATTAGCGAAGCAACAAATGCCCGCACACTTCGACCATAAATATCCATTTTATTGCCAAGAAGGGTGCAGCGCCGGGCTGTGAGTGTGTGTGTGTGTGTGTGTGTGTGTGTGTTGGAACTTCTTTACAGCGCCGGCCAGGGCCCTTCAGTGGTCCAGGCGGGGTGTTTGTCCTTCGTTTTTTCCGCGGACGTTTTCGGCGCGTTTTCTCGTGGGAAGATGACAGTTATGGCTGCGCGCTCACGCATGAATCAGCCAGCCAGCCGTTGTGTGTGTGTGGCCGTCGACGCCGCGTACGTCCGTAGTCACCGTTCTTCCGCCGTTCGCCACTTCTCCCAGCTGTGTTCCGCCTGATTTACCGTAGTTTTCCCTGGATCCGTGTGTGTGGCTGTCCCCACGTGTGCGGTTAATGGCCTGTTAATCTCAGCTGACAACAACTGCTGTCCCGTGCGTTGTTTACGAGTGACAGCTGCAACTTGCTCTCTATCGCCATCTCAGCCCAGCCTCCTAATCAGCAAGCTGGCCGTGACCTGGGACCATTGTACACAAAGTGCTAATTGTTTTATTGATTTACTGATAGCGGTGATCGCTTTTGGAGGCGATATTTGGCTAGTAAACAAAGCCCACAAAATATCAATTCTGTAAAGCATCCGCGGCTGTCTTACAGTATTTGAGGTGTAAAATAATACGCAGTGGATGCATTTGCACCACAATTGCATTTGCAAGACATAATAACCTCCACTGGCAATATTTCACTTAGTTTTTTTTTGCAGAAAAGGTTAATCTTAGCCCCTGAAAATGAATTTTCCAGGACCTCTCAGACCGTCTTGCAATAATTGAGGCGAGAAATAAATTGCATGCAGTCGGTTTCTTTTTTTGCTTCTTTTTCTGGTAGTTGTGGTTCCACAACTATGGAGTGACTAACAAACGATCAGAGGATAGAATTGATTTATTTTGGCAGTGAAGGCAGTAAGGCACTAGGGTGTGATTAGAAAGAGCAGGAGGAAAGAGCAACCAGGCTTGGCTGCTCACAAAACGGTGAAGAAGAGTTAGACAGAATTTTACTGCATTTATATAGGATACATCGAAAGGGGCGTGGCTCTTCCTCAGCAGCCAGGTGCATCTCCGCTGGGTATGCCCGTATCCCGGGGATAGGCTTTTAGGCGCTTTGCAGAAAGCGAGCGACGCGATCGCGTCGGACATCAAAGATCATCATAGGAGTTCAAATATGCTTTATACAATAGAATATGTACATGTACAACATGGGGGTCCCCTTCGAAAAAGCGCTTCCACTGCGCTTACTTGCGGGGCCATCGCCCTCGGCAGGATCTTCTGTAGGTGTCGCCTCTGTCCATCATCGGGTACTGGCGAGATTGGGAAAACGATCTGGGACGTCCAGACCCTTCATGGCGTGCTCCACGTCCTCTGTTGTAATACTGAGCGTGTTGAATGAAATCTGGGCGGCCTCGTACTGAATTCCGTGCCGTAGGAGCGCTGTTTTCGCTGCCATGTCGTATTCTTTTGCATTCCGGCAGTTGCAAGAACGCACTGTGCTGTGTTATCGTGGCACTCCAAAATCTCCGTGCGGCGCTTTGAGTGAAATGACGTCCCGTCACTAGATTCATCTTGTCTGCCAGCACTTTGAACCCTGCATCAATCATATTGTTCTCCGATTTCAGCGGAAGTAGACATCTCAGGCGTGGAGCCAGTGATGGTCGCTGGGCTATCGTTTCCTCTATCAGATCCCGCATCATGTCGATGGTCCTTCCCCATCCGTCGTCATCCTGAGGCCCAGGAAGAGCGATCAGCTCAGCACCCTGAGCAACGGCCTGCATGAACAATACCCATGCACTCCTCCAACGCAACGCATCTGCACAGGAGGCAGGTGAAAACACCACCACAGCGGACAACTCTTCTTCGAACCATTCCGGATCGACATCTTCGGGGGTTCGCATCACTTTGGCTGTCATCATCTCAGACTCGAAGCACTTCAGAGTCTCGTCGAACCCTTCGGGCAACAGCACCAGGGTTTTCCTCGGCTTCAACTGGTTCCAGCTGGCTGCCGTCCACGGGTTCCGGTTTGCGAATGTGATTGCCTGAGGAAATAGCCGAGGCAAATGGTAAGGATCTTGATGAGAGCGAGAGGGGCAATTAATAGAACTTCCAGCATCGATAACGGAGGCGAGAGTGGAATGAATACAGTGACTACGATAATATGCAATGGCTCTTCCGAGTGATGATGGGGTGACAATATCATAGGAGGAATCCAACATCCGGGCGATTCTCCAGTTATCGGGTACATGGGATTGAGTAATGACAGCGATATTCCTAGCAAGTTCGTAGGGTGACGAGAAAGAGAAGGAGCTCAGCGGAGCATTCTGGATGACATCTTTCACGGTCGTTTCGAGAGAGCATTGTACCAACTGCCCATTGTGCATCAGTTGACCGGGGCATTTCCAGTCCACATGGCGCACATTTCCGGTGGTTGAAAGCGGTGTGCTGAAATTGAAGAAATTAGTAAAAATGATTTTATTAACACCTCCCATTTTTCCCTCCTGGCAGATCGCCAAAACCTTTCGTCTACCGCGTTTCCCACGGGTTGTAGCTCCCAACAACGGGGTGTTGTCAATTTCCGACGGAATTTTAACCAGGTGATCAAATTGTACTCTATGAGGCTCCTCATTTTCACCTATTAACGTTACCAAGGCTGAGTTATTACTTGCTTCTATAACCCGGAATGGGCCGGACCACTCCGTAACCAGTTTTGGATGTCGCGATTTACCTTTTTCGGCCGGTAATTTCATGTAAACGCGATCTCCGGCCTTAAAAATAGTGGATCGACTAGTTTTCCACCTGCGATCGTAGTTTTGCTTCATCTTATCGCGATATTCCTTGGAGCTTTCGCTGATGAGTTCCTGCGCTAATTTGAGTCCACAAAGTAGTTCAGTCTTATAGTTGTCGTAGTCCACAATGTACGGGGAAAGTTGTTCTGATGGAATAACAGCAGAAGGATATTTGGGATCCCGACCATATACCAAAAAATGAGGGCTTTCCCCAGTCGCTCGATGTTCCGAGGCGTTATAAGCATAAACTACTGTCGGCAAAATTTTGTCCCACTCGGCTGGTACCACCGTTTTCTTTCTGAGCATTCTGACGATGGTACCATTGACTCTTTCCGTCAGCCCATTTTCTCTTGGACAATATCCCTTGGTGAATTTCTGGTCGATTCCCATATATTGGCATAATGCCGCCATTATCTCATTCTCAAACTCACTACCGCGATCCGATAGAAGTATTTCTGGCCATCTACCAGCGCCACAAATCCAGTTGTTAAAAATAGCTTCCGCCACAGTTTCAGCCCTTTTATTTGCAACCGGGTATGCTCCGAGATACTTCGTAAAATGGTCAATGACGGTAACTATGTAGCGATTCCCGCTAGTGGTTAAACCCATTTCCAACAGGTCTACTCCTACTATTTGAAACGGTCTGGAAACCTCGATTGGTCGCAACGGTGGAATATTCTCAGCAGTTTGATTAGTTAAGAAGCACTGCTGGCAGGATCTACACCAACTAATAAGATCCTGGTACATCCCAGGCCAAAATACTACCTTTTTTAGCGTCCTAAACATTTTTCTAGCGTGGAAGTGCCCGCCTAACACACCGGAGTGAGATTCATCAAACAAGTCTCGACGATGTGATTGTGGAACGACCAGAACCGGTGATCCATCTTCTCGTAGAAGTTTAAGCTTACCACCCTCGATGATGAAATCAGCCGAACTGAGAGTTTTGTCATGCCTCGGAAGTTTTACCTCCTCATCACGTTCGTTCTCAATGGCTGAGATCAAACTCGAAAAATTTGGGTCTTGCCGCAGTTCCGCGAGCCATCCATCCTCTTGTACTGCACAAACTACTTTCTCATCCTCAGCATAACCTTGAGTGGCAGATATACTCTGCGGGAGGCCCCTCGAAAGTGCGTCAGCGACGCAATTCGCTGCTCCTTTCACATGTTCTATGGTCAGATTATAACGCTGGACCTCCAAAGCCCACCTTAAAACGCGTGGAGAAACGTTTGTTCGCTTAAACAGCGATGTCAGCGCTGAATGATCCGTCATCACTATGGTGTGAACGCCATAAATGAAGTAGTGAAACTTTTTCAAGGCGTAGACAATCGCCAACGCTTCTTGATCAGTAACATGGTAGTTCCTCTCGGCTTGTGTCAAGGATTTGGACGCGAAAAACACTGGGTGCATTAACCTATCCTCGCCCTCCTGCGCTAGAACAGCACCGAGACCAATTCTACTAGCATCTGTGTAGATCACAAAAGGGCGAGACCCGCCTCTTGCTTTCTCAATGTTTGGCTGCGCCAGAACTGGTGCCTCGCACAAGACTTTCTTAAGCGTTTCGAAAGCGTGTTCATGTTCTGTAGACCACAAGAACCTATTTTTAGGGCTGGTAAGTTCATACAATGGCTTCGAAATCTGCGCGAATCTCAACACAAACTTGCGATAATACCCCGCCATTCCGAGAAAAGTCCTCAGTTGCGCCAAATTTGCAGGGCGGGAATAATTTTGAATACGAACGACCTTTTCCGGGTCCGTTTTAATTCCATCTTTATCCACTACGTGACCAAGGAATTCAATACTAGGCTCCATAAACCGACATTTTTGTGGTTTCACTTTCAATTGCGCTTTTCGGAAAGCCTCAAGGACTCTTTTCAGAACTTCAACATGTCGTCCCACACTATCTGTGGCGACAAGAATATCATCAATGTATACGGAGACCTCCGGACCCTTCAAATCTCCCAGGACCTGTTCCATTAGGCGCTGAAATTTAGTAGGTGCTGTGGTGAGCCCGAAAGGTAACACCCTAAATTGGAATTGGCCAGACGTCGTTGTGAACGCGCTGATTTCCTTGGCCCGCGCTGTCAACGGCACCTGCCAATATCCACTGGCTAGATCTAACGACGTGAACCATCGTTTTCCTTGGAGGTTTTGGAGCGTTATGTCAATAGGTGGAAGTGGATAACTATCCTTTTTCGTAACTTTATTCACTTCCCGGTAGTCCACGCAAAGTCGGATGGTTCCATCCTTCTTCGCCACAAGAACTATCGGTGAAGCCCAAGGGGACTGGCTATCTTCGATAACTTTTCTATCTTTCAAATCAGTTAGCATTGACTCGACCTCCGCACGGATCCCGTACGGTACCGGTCGCGTCTTTTGTTTGATTGGTGGATGGCATCCAACATCAATATCATGATCTACCAAATTTGTTTGGGTCAACTCTAGGTCGGATATGGCAAAAACGTCGTGGTATTCTTCCACCAAGCGGCGGATTTCGTCCGGCATTGGGCCTGCTTTTCTATTTAGATCAAGAATAGTGATCAACGATGCAACCCTATCTGCGTCCGCCATAATGGGTTGGTTCAGACTTAGCATATCCCCTGGAACGTCTGCTACTTTGGGATCAACCCAACTATCAGTTGACCACTCACCTAATTGCTCGCCTTTTTGGATAACCCATGGCTCGCTACCGCGATTAACTATTGGTATGTCAGCTTTGTTTTGCTTGACCAGGCACACACCTGACTCTATCCGCTCAGTTTGAGACCAGAATAGGCAGGAACCGTGACCCGGCCCTTCAACTTTTACTGTGGCTACACATCCTGGGGGTACTACTATCCTATTAGCGGCCTTGACAATATTATCACGTACTGGACTGGCTCCCAGTCCATCCGCGTCACTAGCCGAGGTAGAAAAATTTATGGTTATTCCCAATTCACTCAATGCGTTCGTACCTAATAAGAGCGTGGTGTCTTGCGTTCTCTGCACGTGCAAGTGAACAGGAGCCTTTCCAGCTTCTTGTACTCTCACGTTGGCGACTAAC
The DNA here is from genome assembly GCA_000688135.1 of Ancylostoma ceylanicum. Classification (NCBI taxonomy): domain Eukaryota; kingdom Metazoa; phylum Nematoda; class Chromadorea; order Rhabditida; family Ancylostomatidae; genus Ancylostoma; species Ancylostoma ceylanicum. The sequence goes on from JARK01000445.1 coordinate 14,598, forward strand.
TCAGCCAGGAAGCTCATAGGATTCCCTGATGCGTCGATTAGTGTGCGCTCGTTTCCACTTCCTACCTTTGCTGCTTGTGCATCAAAATCTACGCCATTCTGGCGCGCTATTTTTAGAAGACCCACTGGCACTATCGAAATCACGGACCCCGTATCAATTAGTGCTTTGGTAGTCACACCAAAAATTTCCACATTACAAACGCATGGTTGGCCGACAGCTCTCGGTTGTGAATCCCAGTGATTTTCGCCTCCCTGGACTGCTCTACACCAGCCATCTATCTCGTCCGCAAGGGTGATTCCACCTACTGCGTTACTAGGCGCTGGGTTAACGCTTGTATTCCTTCCACTCCAGCGCGGCTTGTTTTGGAAGCGATTTGTTGGTCTACTACCATTCTTCTTAGGGCACTGAGGCGCTGCATGACCTGCTTCGCCACAGTTGAAACATGTAAAGGGAGTTTTGCGCCACGGCGAGCTCCTCACGTGGTTACCCTGAGTTGAGGGGTTCCCCTCAATCTCGGGACCTAGCATCTTATTATATGAATTCTCTGGTTTACGACGAGTATGCAAGTCAGCAGCGCGCCGTGGTGCATCTTCATGCAACTTTTCGAGTCTTCTAGCCACCCTTTTAACTGCTTCGTATACTTGTCCCTCCGGGGCATCCAGAGCAGCAAGCATATGGTATGAATTTTGCCAATGCTCCAAACATGAGTACAACTTTGAACCGCGAATGAAATCCCATTCGCTACTAGGGTGAATCCTCCTTGAAACCTCCTCCATGCGGCAGCAGAATTCTACCACTGATTCCCCGGTGCGCTTCGAGAGTTGGTCCCACTCCCGAATATTTTTCAGTTGCTCACACGGGTTCCTTCGCGCTAACCTAAGCGCATCCACTACAGCACAGAATGTTCCATTTTGAACATGCTGTGGTAAACTATTAAAGACTGCTTTTGCGGTTCCCTCCAGATGATTCACGAGGATATCCCTCCTATCTGAATCTTCCCATACTGCACTGGAGAATTTTACATCCATTGCGCGCAAGAAATCAGTGAGGGAGTTTTTTCCATTATATTTTGGGACATTTGCTACGGTTTGGGCCTTGAAGACCTCCTTAAAAATACTAAACATCTCATTTACTGGGTTCCCAGAATTATTCCTTCCATTATGGCTTCCACTACCACTAATAACTGATATCGACTCACCGATCATCGAGTCGTGGAAAGACTCCGGTGAGGACTGACGCGATGATCCGCGTGACATTTGACTCCGGCCTCGTGGTGGCCCATCTCTCCCTGCGTGAGACCCGCGGGAATCCTGAATGTAATCATTAGCAGGCTTTTTCCTCAACGATGTGAGTTGGCTGCGTACCGCACGCCATTCATCAAAGCACTGGCTATCCTCACCTTGTACTGGCGTGCTCCGGCTCGGAGCTGGCGTTGTGGCTTCCACAGTATGCGCTTGAGCGGATGGGATGCTGCTCAGATTCCGAACCTGCTCCTGAAATTGTTTAACTTGGATTTGGAGTGTCTCCACTCTTTTTTCTCTTTCCAATATTTCTCTATCACACTCTAACCGCAGGGTTCTTAGCCCATTGTTGAGTTCTACAATTCTCTCACATTTACTCTTCACTACTGATTCAGTGTCTTCAAGTTCGCATCCCAAACTTGCTGCGATTTCACATAAGGTGCGACTATGCGCGCTTGCAAGAGGCAAAAATTCACGCAAATCACTGGGCGTCATCTGGATTTCATCAAAAAATGTGCTTTCCTGGTTACGGAGATGCTTATTGACTTTTTCTACAGTTGCGTGCACGGCTCCGCGCACCGACAGCAAAATGTTTTCCCTCTTTTGCCGAGACAGTAGCCTTATTTGTTCATCTAGAGCATCTCCTAACCTGTTTAGGATGTTTGAGAAGGATAACGCCAAATCTGATTGGTCACTTACTCCTATGAGGTTCCAGTCTTCCAAAGGCTCTGGCCTTCTGTTCTCATCGGCGACCACGTCAACGGTTCCGTTGACGGGCGCTGTTGCATCGGAATCCTCGTACGATGACATTATATGCAAAATCTGAAAAAGTGAATGCTGGAGTTCGTTTGCTAGTCACCGGCTCGGCCCCCAAGTCGGTTTCTTTTTTTGCTTCTTTTTCTGGTAGTTGTGGTTCCACAACTATGGAGTGACTAACAAACGATCAGAGGATAGAATTGATTTATTTTGGCAGTGAAGGCAGTAAGGCACTAGGGTGTGATTAGAAAGAGCAGGAGGAAAGAGCAACCAGGCTTGGCTGCTCACAAAACGGTGAAGAAGAGTTAGACAGAATTTTACTGCATTTATATAGGATACATCGAAAGGGGCGTGGCTCTTCCTCAGCAGCCAGGTGCATCTCCGCTGGGTATGCCCGTATCCCGGGGATAGGCTTTTAGGCGCTTTGCAGAAAGCGAGCGACGCGATCGCGTCGGACATCAAAGATCATCATAGGAGTTCAAATATGCTTTATACAATAGAATATGTACATGTACAACAATGCGCCGATGCAATTGCACCACAGGTACTTGTGTCGACAATGCGGGGTCCCTCCTTTCCCCCGGGCATTCTCTTGTCGATTCTAGTACTTGTGGTGTACGTAATTTAGTTCTGGTCAATTCTCCCGAGTTAAATAGTTCCGAGGTTAAGATAGTAAAAAAAGTAAAAAAAAAAGAAAGAGGGAGGATTCCAAAGAACTCCCACTCGTTCACTTCTAAAAGTCTCCGTTCACCCCCCCCCCCCCC
>JARK01000445.1:17489-33703 GCA_000688135.1 Ancylostoma ceylanicum
GTTCACCCCCCCCCCCCCGTCAAAGAACCGTATAGAACCGTTTTTGAGATTTACAAGTCAAAAGAATTTCCAGGAGCTTCTGATCACAACGGTATAGGTTGATCCATGCAAAACTGCCAAGGATCCCATTTTTGAGCCTGAAATCCTGGGAGAAGGTGGGCGGAGCCAAGGTGGAACGACTGCGTTCTCGCACCGCGCACTCGTTTGCTTGTCACTCATGGAGCGCACTTTCTGTCCTGCTGGGAAGTGAATGATGACTAACTGTAGGAGTACGAACATCCTCAGTGACCGTTTGCATCATTGAAATTACCTAGGGTAAACGTGTTACCACTTCCTAAAATTAGCAATCATTAGCACGGCCTTCTACACATTTACCATGGGCAATCCTAATTACTCATTCTGGCCCATAAGGTGCGCGGGAGTGTATTATTCAGTTATCGTGGCCGACTCCGCCCAAAATCTCCGCGAACATCTCGGCCCAAATCCGGTTCCTGGGCATTTTCTCATGGATACCTGTATATCACTGTGATCAGAAGTTCTCAGAGATTCTCCTCATGTGAAAATCCCATCATGACTCTGAGATGAGACGTTGGCTTTGCAAGGAGTGTGGGGCACTATCCTTGGAGAGGGAGGGGCGTGGCCAAGCTCCACGACTGGTCAATTCGTGCCGCTGGCCAATCGCATAGCTCGACTCTGCCGCCCCTTATGGGTAATACGCGTCACAGCCTTCTTTAAGATACACTGAATGTCAAACTAACCTAATTCAACGGTTTTCCACGCAAACATGGATGCAAACTGGTCCCATAAGGAATACCCTTGGCTCATGTGAACATAGAGTGTAATTGCACCCTTTTGTGCATTTTATTTCACGCCTTTATTACTGTAGGTCCATGGAACCCATCATAGAAGTTGTATACAGTCCAAAACCTTTCCAGACTTTTTTTGTGACGACGTGCCACTACTTCAACACTCTGCAACAACTCGCATAGTCACGTTACGATGTACATAGTGCATATAGTAAGATTATCGGGAGCGAAGCAAAAAAGCGCACCGATAAGCTCCAAAAAAGCGTCGTTGATAACGCTTTAGCGTGTGTGAAAAAGCTGTTTGAACGAACTCGCAGTGGGAGCAGCGTTCAGCACTTGCGCTGGGAGATTCTGCCCTCGTTCAAGCCTCTGCAAGCAAGAAAAGACGATGCAGATGAGCTCGGAACGTCGGACGCACTAATGAGCCCTCAGTTCGGGCTTAGTTTTTGGCAGCACTCTCCTTCATCGATCCTCTGAAGAACACCAGAACTCCACAGATGCTCTATCTTGAGTCTTGGGACATAGTCTTTTTATTCTATTCCTTCAGGAGGGGAATATTTTGACACTGGGTCAACAGACCTTCGGATGGGCCCAGAAACTCTTCAGAACCTCCTAGCAAAGCACTAAAAAGCCAGGAAATCGAATATTGAACAGTAATTCTCTCTTGACTTTTACTACTATAATATCTTGAGGAGCAACTCGTATGCATTGAATAGATAACGAGAGAAGTAATCGAGTGAGCTTTTTTTCAAAGCCGGCTAGATTGGTCCAAAAGTCTTGTACCAAACTTACACTTTTTTCGGATAGTCGTGAAAATATTACTCATAATTCCGAGAATTTTTGTAATTAAAGAGAAGTAGAAAACATTTTACTATATTCTATTGTTGAAGAATTTCAATTCAGTACCAAAAAATTCTGGATCGAAGAACAAATTCTTGTGTGGGACTTTTAGACCACCCTAAGAAATAAGTTGTGAAAAAGTGGTGAGAGCCCCAAAATCAGCAGAAAAAGGGTACACAGCGTTATCCCTGAGAAGGGTGGTATGGCCTAACTTTGCGAATGAACAATCCACCCAATCAGCCAATCACGGAGCCCATCAGCGCCGCCCATTTCAGGTATAACGCCCTGCACCCGCTGAGAAATGCTCGGATTACTCCTCCATCCGTGCATTTCTACTTTACCCTACTCTTCTTGAAATTCATAACCTATGCTAAGTGCTCTTTATTAAGTAAAAAAGTTAACCTAAGAACAGGCAAAAGAAGGTATCGTATGAGCAAAAATAAGCTTGGCCAAACGTAAAAAAACAGTGCATTTTCCCGACTTTCTTCTTAGTATGGACCTTAAATAGGTAGCTTAATCTTAGCAAATGGCTCATCCAGATGGGCAAATTTGTGTGGTGATCACACGTTTGCCCTGTGTAATCTCAATAATGCATACTGATTCAGGATATGTGGATCTTGCACCCCGGAATGAAGCCTTTCTTAATCCAACCTCGTCTCCGAGAATCGGTCGTGAAATTCTACAGGATTTACTTGTAAAATAGAAGAAAATTTGTATAATTATTCATTCCATCCAATAGCTTTTTTATTCTAGTCCAGTGTTATTCACTTTTTTGAGACATTCGGTGTTCGCTTTTTTCTTCCACACCCTTCTCACCCCCTCCTCCCCACTCCCGTGCCTGTGAAAGCCATAACTTCATTATTAGTTTTCCAGCTAAAGCTGTCCTGCAAAGGGATCATGCACTGCTAGCCAGCTTTGTCTCCTTTTTCTTGTGGGAAAGCTGAACAGCTTGTCACCAACAACATCGTCGTCTTCTTCTTCTCCCCTGGGTGCTTCCCACGTCTCCCTAAATAAACCCACTACTGGATAGCCAAACAGGATTCGTTTAGTAGAGCCGGGCTGTAGTCGCATCCGCCGTGCAAATGCGCCTTTAAAGGGCAGAAAGCGAAACCCGATTGACAATCAGACCTCATTGAAAACTCGGCTCTGAGCCGGTTGTCAGGCCATAAGCGGGCAAAAACCGACCGGCGGCAGAAGCGCCACATCGGCGTCGTCGCCGCCCGTCGCCGCCCGCCGCGTGCAGAGCTGGACGGGCCAGGCCACAGCTGGCCCTGGCTGAGCGGCTCGTCTTTTCTGGGTCATACATTAGGTTGTTGACGCGGTTACGAGTCGTGCGATATGCGCACGGTTTTCTCGCTCGTCTACTCGCCGTCAGCCTACTACAGTTCTTTCGACGCCACGTCGTCACTTCTCCTTTCTTCTCCTGTTCCGACGTGCCCGTTCGCTTTCTTGACTCACAAACTATAGCATTTCTTGCCTTATTTGATTTCGGTGGGAGTGGCCTCCGATGCCGCCGTGGAATACAAATGTGTCCGCGTCGCACCAGGCCCAGGAACGGACTCACAGCGCCCTCCGTGTTCTGTTTATTCGATTTTATCATCTTGTGATGCTTGTGATATGTTAACAAAAGAGCACATTGGTTACAAAACAGTAAAAACAGTTCAGTTCCTTGTCTCTTCTTTTAATAATGCGTGTTTATTAATTATTAAGTAGATGCCAATAGAACCGTGGATTTGGTCTTGAATCTCTTTTGAAGCTGTCTAGGGCAAATCCAAAAATTTTCCTGAACACCTGAGCTGGTATTCATGAAGTGACGACCCTGCAAACCTACGATAGTTACCGTGACTGGCTCCCGTATAGAATATGGTATCACTAGGAGATGTAGGACGTGAATGTTCATTTGCGAAACCTGGGGCCATATGCATAACTGAGATTACCTAGGGTAAACATGTCAACACCAAACAAATTTACCCATCTTTAAGGCGGGCTCAGCACGTTTACCCTGGGTAATCTTAATGATTTATCCACGCCATGATTTTCCTAGGTTATACGTTCACAAACGCTAGCTCTGGATGACTTCTCTCAACACCTAGTGGTTCTTTCTTTGCTGGTGCCAGGTATCAGCATACGTCAGGCGATGAGTGCGACGTGGTAGTTTCCAGCCAACTATTAGGTCGTCAAGTATGAAATGTCTGATTTTGAATGAGACAGTTTCCAGTAGTGTTTCTCCAACAAGATGAAGTACGAGCGATCCAAATATGCCCCTATGCTACCAGCACAGCCTTGTCATCTAGACGGTAGCATGGCTGCGCCAACAGCTTGGAAGGTTGGGAAGCGAGAGGCGATAAGTTGGCGAAGGGCATTTCCAACCTCATGTTGGAAGTGGAACATTTTCTCTACCAAGAAGTGGACTAATACCTGTGAGAAGTTGTGGACAAGTAGAGCAAGGTTTGGCCAGTGCAACGAATGGCGGGTGGACTCCCATCCTTGCTCTCCTGGCCTACGCAGCGCGGTTTTGCAAAAAGTGGTCAAAAAATGGCACCGATTTTTGGGGATCAAACTGCGAAAAATTCGTTCATCGAGCCACTTTACCTTGTCATATTGCTTTGAACACCTGAATAATATAGGGTTACGAACGCCAAACCTTGCTGCATATACAGGCATAGTTTGACTCTTATCCGCTTAAGCCGCAGCTTCCTGTTCATCGTAATTCAGGCTCACCACAACGTTCACTTTGCAGGATTATATCACCGGGATGAAATTTCTTAAACAATCGGTGTCCTGTTGTTTTATTAGCCACTCCCTCTCCAAACATTACTTGGGTATTTCGAGTTGTCCTTGCTTCACAGGCCCCGAGATGAAACCCATATTCCAAAATGATAAGATTTTTTGTCTTTGAGTAGGTTCACAAAAATTCCTCTCACACAAAAATTTTTAAAGTGATCAAAAATCAAATAGGTGATTTTGAGAGAGGGAGAATGTATCTCCATAATGGAAAGAAAGGAGAGAGTGGATCTAACAAAACCCTGAAGATACCAGCTGTCAAACTGACCACTTGAAAAATCAGACATTTCATACTTGACGACCTAATATTTCCAGTGAAAGGGGACTGAATTTAACCCAGATACTAAAGTTATAATAAAGTAATGTAGCAAAATATTGAAAGAATGAGATGTAACGCTGTGGTAAAAGGGAATGATTGAAAGTTCAAAGTTCTTTCCGCTAACAATGCTGTTTTTCCTGCAACATCTGATCCAAAACATTGCTCCGACGTTATTCATATCGGGTAACAATTGAATCTGCCATTGCACACCCATTACCAATGTGTCTGTACCTTGTGGATCCCAGTTTGCCATAGAAACCGGTGGAAATCCCATCCACCAAGAACATTATGGATAAATGTGTCCCATGGATAAGAGGAATTCCTAGCCTGGTTCATCATCCCTGGAATATATGTAGTTGAGGTATCGGAATATCTAGCTATCCGGACCCGTTCACACGTGGTGCGCCGCACCGTGTCTCATTGTCTGATTGCCTGCGCGTCCACATTTTCTGTTGATATCACCGCTTTCATACTGTATTGATCTGTGGAGTGACAGCCCCACAGTGACAAGCCCTTTTCCCTACAAGAAGCAATAGTTTTGAAGTGTTAACATCGAGTTTTTAATTTCAATTTTTGTCTGCTGTCATATGCATTTGTGATTACCCAAAGTAAAAGCGTTGGCGCTCGTGCTAACTGTGGGTGAATTTGTGTGCTGTCAACATGTTCATCCTGGGTAATCTCAATGATGCACGTAGCCCCGGAACCATTCTAATTGAAGAATAAGGCCCCAAAGCTAATGAAATCTCACCTACTGGCTGTCACCATTAGGAAGAGGAAGGACAGCTGTTAGGGCCTGGATGCATCATTGAGATTACCCAGGGTAAGCAGGCCCGTTCTAACAATGGGTAAATTTGCGTGGTGTTGAAGTATTTACCCTGGGTAATCCCAATGATTCATGTGGCGCCAAACTCCTATCTATTCTTTATGGTTAAATCTGCCCTTCGAAATATACACTCACAAGAGGGGAATTTCGTCGCAACCTATCGGAAACTGTTCTTGTAGATCCTGACAAATCCTAGTAGACATCTCGATCCATATATCCAGAATCGAAAACCTTGTTGAAATCCTAGAACAAATACTAGAATCCTAACTTAGGTGAGTTTGATAGTTTTTTTGGTTATTTAAAGTCGTTAGGATTTTTTTCGTGGTTTTTGAACCTTTACAATCAGAATAGCTAGGAGGTAAAATTTGACTTAGTTGGATGAGCCGGAATCCATTCTCTGTCCACACCCTCGTCTCTGGAACACCATTGTTTTTCGGCGCACGTGTGTTGACACCAAGCCAAATACAACTCCCTCACCACCAGGTGACGCTCAATTGATCAGTGTAACTCGTACAAAGTTGCAAGACCAGCACCGTGCAAATTCTCGCCCTCTTATCTCACCCCACATCGACTTTCCGTTCACAGAAAATCGCTGCACAGCCGTCGCTGTGCGACTGCGCCCTCTCCAATTTCCTTAGCGATTCGCTGACGATTGTCTTTGTTATCCGATCAGTGCGTAGGTGTGAAGCGAAGGTCGTCCGCGTCCGTTTTCACGCTGTGGGTGACTGTTTCTTTGCTTACGCCCATCTGGAGCCACTATTACTCACTAATGCTGGTATCACTCCAGACCACTACAACGCACGCGATCCGGAAATGCTTATCTACGGAGCGTTTTTTGGCCGGACACCTGTTGCTTCTTGTGTCTATTTACACAATCTCTTTATTTATTAGTATCACTGAGGAGGTCTTGTTCCAGCTGTTCGTCGAGTGGCCATTCCGTTCTTTTTTCGTTTTTCGCAACTTGTGAGAAATTGCTATCCGGCCCCGTGTGGCGCTCGTTCGCATCTCGACGTCATGGTTTATTCTGTCGATTTCTTCATCCACATTGTGCTTTGAATTATTCATTACATGTATTGAGAAGCACTGAAATCTCTGCTCACGTCATCTGACACAAGTCTTCCGAACCATATTCGCATTTTGTTGCGAAATCTCGTGTAATAATTCATTTCTGACGTTCTTTCCGAGCTTCTGTAGCTAGCCAGGGACTTGGATGCATCACTGAGATTACCCAGGGTGAGCGTGGTGACGCCATTTCCCTGTGTGAAAATTTGTGAAGTGTTGATACGTTTACCCCGGGTAATCTCAATGATGCATGTGGCTTCAACCCTTCCATTTTGGCTGACTCCAACCCCACCCCCAGTCTCCATGATTTCCAGCCTCCCTTTGACCGTCACTCTCCAAACATTGCTTCAGTGGTGTGGTGAAACCAGTTGTGTTGTCTCATCACATTACATTAACAACTCCATTCAACAATGTAACTTATGGGCAAAAATACTCGGAAGTTAAGTGGAATTTCACCGTTGAAAAAGTCCCCTGCCAAAGTGGTTTGCATTTCTTTGTCAACGTCTGCTTACCCTGCAACTTCCACAAGGTTCCCAGTGGTTCTTCCCGTCGGGAATTAGGAATGAACTGCTCTTCCTAGTTAGTGTGCATTGTGGTACGACCGCTTTTGCAACTCTGTAATCACGTCCGTGCACCGCGCTGCCCGCAAAAACCCTTGCACTTCTAATCTCTTCTCTTTGGACTATGCATGTACGTGATGTTTGCCACAAATCGCGTACGGGAACAGATCAGAATATTTCGAATCGATCATAGGTTGGACACGATTGTCGCCTACATTTTCTCCAAGAGTATTTTAACTTTTTTTGAACTATAAATTCAAAGCAAAACATGTGCGTACAGTCCTTGTCGAAAAGATAGACGGATCGCGCAGGCGGTTTCATAGCGTCGCGGCTGCAGAATCGCGACACTCTCACTTGGAGCATGCCCTCTCCGCGTCCTTCGTACGGGTCCTGCTGCGATTCTGCAATCACGGAATCCGTTAATCTTTTCGAGAAGGACGGTACCACATAGCATCTATTCCGTAGTGCTAGCTTTAACTCTTCAAACGAGGCAACATCAACCTCACCTCCTTTCCACCCTACTAAAGCTATAAGTAAGCATTCATGCGGCTTACATCTCAATCTTAATGCTTACTGCCGAGGGAGAAACTTGTATGAAGGATTACTTGAGCGCATATGATGTACTCAAGCGTGCATGTACATATATTTATCCTATGCATGTCCAAGGACTCTAAAAAAGATAACCGCAGCATACCCGTTCAGAAGATGGCTTCACGCAAGCGGGGATGCAATGTAAAAAAGAACAGAAAAACGCGGAGTTTCTGCCGAAGAAGGGGTTTATACTTGGAATTTCATCAGTGAGAAGTTCCGAAATTAATTATGAACTAGACGGTATACCCGGCTTCGCTCGGGAGTTTTCTACCCCCGGCTTTTCACACTGATGCGGATAGTTATTGATACTTATACAATCACTCGAACTGCCCACGAACATTTCGATGATCATGATGTTAAGTATCCTCGGTAGCCCTTTCGTCACCCGCACGTAAACAAAATAACCGGTATAAAAAACCAATCAAATTGGTGCAAAATTATTGTCATATTCGTGCTCAGCGTATTCGATAACCCCAGTAGACATGTCCTCACCAACCCGTGGGCAAGAATTGCGAAAAATCAATAAAATCAATTAATTAATACTTGGCGCAAAACGGTTGTCATATTCGTACCCAGCGTATTCGATAACCCCAGTAGACATGTCCTCACCGACCTTGGGCGAAAATTGCGAAAAATCAATAAAATCGATAAATCAATGATTGACGCGAAACGGTTGTCATATTCGTGCTCAGCGCATTCGATAACCCCAGTAGACATGTACTCACCAACCCGTGGGCAAAAATTGCGAAAAATCAATAAAATCGATAAATCAATACTTGGCGCAAAACGGTTGTCATATTCGTACTCAGCGTATTCGATAACCCCAGTAGACATGTTCTCACCGACCCTTGGGCAAAAATTGCGAAAAATCAATAAAATCGATAAATCAATATTTGGCGCAAAACGGTTGCCATATTCGTGCTCAGCGTATTCGATAACCCCAGTAGACATATCCTCACCGACCCTTGGGCGAAAATTGCGAAAAATCAATAAAATCGATAAATCGATAATCAATCGATAACCTAAGGTAGCCTAAAACCTCCGCCGGCCCGAGTTGTTTATGTGTGCAAAGTTTGGTCCCGATTGGTTAGCTCTCCGCGATTTCTATTCGGAACACACACACACACACACACACACACACGCACATACACACATACATACGGACATTCATTTTTATATATACAGATAAGACTAATTGAAAAAAAAATATTCGAAAGGAGTAATACAAATAAGTTAAGGATTGTGCGCCCTTCTCGATTTTGCTAAATTATTCACGTGTATATATGCAGTACCCTCCTACAAAGCTTTGTCACCCTCTGCTATATCCGGCCGAGATAATTTATGGACCTTGGCCTAGATGCATTATCGAGATTACCTCGGGTAAACGTGTTCATACTCGTGCTAAGGATAGGTAAGTTTATGTGGTGGTAGCACGTTTACCTGGGTAACCTCAATGACGCTTGCACACATTGACTTGCTTGACGGTTTTACCAGCTTTTTATAGAAGCCCCGATCCTCTCCATTGACGTATTCTTAGCTGTGGTATGGGACGACTGTTCTTCTTTGCCATGAGGTCCATAACTTCCACCAAATCCGTTCCCTCTGCTTTTTCGTGATAGTAGTTAAACTGATAATCGGTCCTTTCAACCATATGTTACCATATGTTCTCTTCTCATAGAGTTATTAGTATGCTGTCAAGCCCTACGACTGGGTAACTCATCTTGCTGGCCAATCGCAGAGCTCCGCCCTCTTGGTTACTTACAGCACTTCAGTTCCCTTGGAAGTGGTGGTTCCTCACTGGTTGGTATCTTATGTTAGCTTCAAAAGCTCTTCGAGTGTCCTTCGCAGATATTCTTGGAACGAGAATCGCGCATGTACGCACGCATCTGAGAAAAGCGCTACATTCGTGCAGACTCTGCGCCAGCATGCATCATTGAGGTTACCCAGGGCGAACGCTTTAACGCCACCAATTACGCCCCTATAATTGAAGGGCGTTAATATGCTTACTCTGAGTAATCTTAATGATGTACGCCTGGGTTGATGTGTTTATAAAATAAACTAAGGATGTTCACCTGAGAAACTAGTCCCACCAATTAGCGAAGAATGAGGAAGGTCCCAAGGTGAACTGAATTTTGTCTGGGGTAACCTGTAGCGTACACCCTGTAGCGGGCTTCATCAACGTTCCGAGACGATAATCATCTACTCGCCCTTCTCAAGAGGGCTATCTCTCCAGGAACCGCATGCATTGGGATTACCCAGGGTGAACGTGTCAACACTACATAAATTCACCAATCGGTACTACAGGCATCTACCTGTTTACCCCGGGTGTCTCGCTGATGCATCCAGATCCAGGTAAAGGAATGTATGGTTGCTCGAACCTCTGGTTGCTGTCAACGGTGGCAAGTATGGTAATGATACAACAACGCATCATATATTGCTGGAGAAACTTGTCCACTCTGGATGAGTGGTACTTCCTGAGCATTTCTGGAAACATTATCCGTCACTTTGCTACCAGAAATCAATCTTACCCAGTATCGTAATTAATTTTCATCAAACATTACTATCCATTCCATGTCCTTACTCGGTTGTCTGCATTTTTTTTTGTCGTTCAAATGGCTGACCCTCGCCTCTCGTCCTTTAGTTTTTCTGTCCTTTTCTTTTTTCCCTAAATGCATTTAGCGCGTTTTTAGGGCAGCGCAGGACACCCTTCCTAATGATGTGGCTCTGTCGCGGAGACGTATTGTCGATTTTAAAGGAGATATTCTCAAGATTCATCCATGTAATAGGATATTTCCCGAAAAACTCTCAAGTAATTAACAAATCGCCTACAACCAGCCAGCCACAAGTAAGTGTCCTCATCCTATTAGTAGAAGCCGTGCTCGTTCATTGGCCCCGTATGCGGAAAAACAGTTCAAGTGGGTAATTAGGTGGGACGTCGTTCGTTGCTGTGAGGTGGGGGAGGGGGGACTACCAGTTGATCACGTCGTCGTCGTCGATGCAAACTGGTTTCATGGAGCCATCGCCAGCCAGCGCGCGGTGTCCGGCGCGAGGGCGCGAGCGAGTGATGTGCCGAGCGAGGAACGGCAACCTCAATCAGTGCGGGCGTTCCCGGCGCGTCCGCGCGCGCGCTCGGATATTTGCAGTCGGCGCTGACCTCGACCCGCAGCATTGTTTTGTGCTCCTTGGGACGGCTGGCTGGCCGTTGGCCGGTCAACTGCCAGCCACAAACACACAGCGAGCGACGGCCCCATACAGTAGTGCATATCCAGGTCATTACTCTCAGCCATCGATTCCGTTCCTGTGAATTCACTCGATCCGTTCCGATACCTGACGTTCCGTGCACTTTCTTAAGGGCAACACTTGGGAAGACAAGCAGTTTCTGGGAAGCCGCTCTAGAAACACGACAAGTTCTCTCCTACTTCCCTCTAATCTATGTTCTCCAATCCTTGTTGACTATGTGTGTATGTCCTTGGCAAATTTCCTTCCTGAAGCCCCTGGAATTTTACAGCTTCCATTTAAATTCTATAGATGACCAGGCGAGCACTGAACGTTTTCCCCTGGGAGCACTAAAAGCGTAAACATATCCTTCATTGTCTGTCAGCGCAAGAAATTACCAGGAACTACGCCCTCCAATTCTCATGCACAGTGCTACATTTCTCTACACTACTTGGAATTTCCTTTACTTTTTCATTGGACTTTTTCGACCACTTCTTGGTCACAGTTTTCCACCACTCTCTTCTTATTTTTTCTTTAATAAATCATTCGAGAAAAAGACCGTGAAGTGCATTATTGCAATCCAGCAAGCATTCCCTTGCAGCTACTCCTGCAAGATGCTCGCTTCCCTTCATGAATAGTGCGTCCACGCAATAATTCTGCGATTCTGTCGCTAGCTGCACGCTTTGCATTTTCTTGCACGTTGTTGCAGCGCTTTGGTCGGATTTGGAACATTTGTCTGAAAAGGGCGGTGCGGCTGAGCATCCTGATTGGCTAGCTGCAGAAATTGATTGACCACTCACAGAGCGCAGGCCTACTTTGGCATGTCGGTTCCTTCTCTCTATCTAGGTTCTGGGCACACAATGATGCTCTGAGGCCGCATTGATTATTGAAATTACCCATGGTAAACATGTTAACCCCACACAAATTTTCCTCAGCATGGGCGCCGACACGTTCGCTCTGGGTAATCTCAATGATGCGAGAATATCTACTGGCTAATGGTCTTCTCTATAAATAACATTTCCACACCACTAGGGCTACCCAGCGCAAACTTGTCAACACCACACACATTTACCCACCGTTAATACTAGCGTCCCTGCTGGCTGATGCTTTTTCCTTATAAATATCCTTTCCGCATCACTGAGATTACCCTGGGTGAACTCGTCAACACCACACTTACCTGCCGTTAATACGAGTTTCCCTGCTGGCTAATGCCCTTTTCTTATAAATATTCTTTCCGCATCACTGAGATTACCCTGGGTGAACTCGTCAACACCACGCTTACCTGCCGTTAATGCGAGTTTCCCTGCTGGCTAATGCCCTTTTCTTATAAATATCCTTTCCGCATAACTGAGATTACCCAGGGTAAACTTGCCAACAACACACTCAACACACCGTTAGTACGTGCGTCAACAAATTTACCCTGGGTAGTCTCAGTGATGCATCCTAGCCCAGAAGATCGATTATTGATCTCTGCAGTTCCCAACAGAAAAGCGACAAAACAGGAAATCTCTCAGGCATTCGGAGTTTATAATGCCCTTGTTGGTATCCTCTGTCGAATCCTGGCAATGTAACCGCATAAGTGTGTTTGTGTGATGTTGTTGAACGTATGCAGAGGTATTGTGTAATGTCCTGCAGGTATCTGCGTTACAAAACAGATTGTTATCTGAGCATGCTGCTTCCTCGTCGTTCACAAGAGCATACTAGTAGTAGAGTAGCAAGGGGAAATCTGCTGAATTGTGGTCCCCTTACCCCTACTGTTCCCTTTCCACGGTGTACCTAGCTCAGTCATGCAGAACGCACTTATCACCGCGGAAAATCTCTTTCATCGCTGCGGCTACTGCCTTTTCTTGCTGGTCTCTGATTGCGGAATACAGTGCAAAGAAGATGTCGGTGAAGTAATACCTATATAGAGCTGCTTCCTGGAACTTTTGAGAGCAGTTTCCGGTTAGGACAACAATGAAACGAGATTATAGCACCAGCAGCAGAGATGTAACCTTGGTCTCACTTCAATCATTTCCGTTCGGATGAATGTGTCCTTCTCACCTTGTGACCGGTCTGAACTCGAGAAATCGGACTCCCGCCGGTGGTCTGCAGCATTTCGACTATTTTTTACGCGGTTCCGCTGTGATTAACGTTTTTTTAACGAACTTTTTCCCACATACCTGTGAAGCGGTTGTCAGGAAGCTTGTGCTGCATTTTCCCAATGCAAAGCACATCCAAAAAAATGAAGTATTCCCCCAGAACACATATCCTATTTTCTGCAGTGCATCTGTGCTCCGCTCCTGCAAGGGAAGAATTTCCGTGCCGTCATAAATAGAGTCTGCAGCACTGACTGTGCACTCTCCTATTGATTTTCAATTCTTCATCTCATTTAACTGAGACGCATATTTTTATTTGTGTCGGTGAAAAACGGCATTCGCCGTGTCACCACTCAATACATTCCACGCACAATTGCACGCCGCAGCTGATTTTTAAAAAAGGGATCAATGTGTTTCCACATCACTGAGATCCAGACATGGTGACTTTTTACTTATCTAACATTGACGCATCTGTGCCAAAACTTTTGGTCATCTTGAGATTCAGCCTGGCAGCGGTTAGTCCTTTCTCACCGTCTGTGCTCTCTTCACACTTGCTGGTTTTTCGCACTGGTGCTGGTGAAGCTGTGAGCATGAAAAGAACGTAAAAAGAGATCTGCCATATATGAACACTTACCATCTGTGCAGTGTGCTGCGTCCCTCTACGGACACTTACCACCGCGTAGCGTCACGTAGTTTTGCCTTTTTGAACCTGTGGAAAATAGGCCAAATATCGTTCAAAGGGTGTCCTAACTTATTTTAACACTTTATTGATAGTTTTAGATCAAAGCTGAGCTGTCCTCACTGGTAAACGTCCGAGGATGGCGGTTTTTCCACCCTGTTTTACCGGGGCCTGACGCGCGCGGGCGGTAGGTGTCCGCGTCGCAAGTGGCGCCGATTCAGCTTTGCTACCGCCGCCTATGAACCCATGCCATCTCAGTTAGGCTATGAAGATATAAGGGGACAACAAAGCAGCTTTTTACACAGTTGAAGAGCAAATTATGTGCTCAACTACTCTACATAGGCGTCCAACTGTAGCCTCAAACCTATGGAATAGCAGTTTTCTTTTCTTCCAGACAAATCATCCAAGGACATGTTCCCCGTAGCATTGCTCGATTTGTCGTAACTCGCAATATTTTCTCATAATGGGCAATTCGTGGTTGATTCGAAACTGAAGTGCTCTTCGCAGCGAAATGTTCCCTTTACGATCGCAGCAAAAAATGGCAGCGGAGATGGGCTTCGTTGCAATTGTGACCAGTAATCAAAAGACGAGCGGAAGGACGCTTCTCCTCATGAATCAGCGAGCAGTGTT
Source organism: Ancylostoma ceylanicum (assembly GCA_000688135.1). NCBI lineage: Eukaryota > Metazoa > Nematoda > Chromadorea > Rhabditida > Ancylostomatidae > Ancylostoma > Ancylostoma ceylanicum. The sequence goes on from JARK01000445.1 coordinate 31,878, forward strand.
CATTTGTTTGAATACAAATTTCAATCAATTTACATGTCACTATTTACTTCTGTCAGGATTTTAATTGTAGCGTTTTTCAATCACTAAAGACCTTTGGACCTAAATGTGGTTGATTGCTTAAGACGCTATACCGATTAGCCTGGATTGGAGTTTAAAAAAATCACCATTCGAATTTCAAAAAAAAAAAATAATAAGTAGTAATAATCTAGTAATAGCATCAGTAAGAACAGTTTATACCAGCAATAAAAAATCGTAAAAACTCTTGCATCTGTCTTAGACACTGTGTCAGAATAAATAACTGAGCCTCGGATGATACCGCGTTGCCTTTTCCATATGCTTTTGCTAACATACTCCGCGACAACTCTAATGGCAGACGAGCTCGTCGCAACCGCGCGCGATCGCATACGATAGGCGTCGATGGCAGTGGCCTTTCCGTGGCCTCGTAAAGCACGCGGTCCGACCGCGCCGCTCACGATGGAATCGTCGCCGCTGTTGAGAATCTGAGTTTTCTCTATAGTTGTCCGTCATATTTATTATTAAATAAATATTAAATATCTATTGAATAAATAAATTAAATGAATATTTGATGTTAACTAATAAGAAAACTAATTACCTATCAAGAAAGCTCCATAGTCTGCTGTCCCGGAGAGGATTCCTACTCGAGCGGTGCGGTCGCGCCGCGTGATTTTCGAGACCGTGAAAACTCACCGCCATCGCCGCCCACTGTATGCGATACGGAATGTATACAATATGCATGGAAAATATGGGGCGAAGTGAACTCAGTGCTTCTGATATTTCTATTTTTCAGCCCTTTTTTTATTTTCAATGTTCATGCCATAAAATAATAGTATTATCCGTACCGATCCACAATTCAAGCACTCTCGAATACATGGTCCACTCCCTCAACATTTGTATAGTCTATTCCAAAAACAACGATCTATAGCTGAGTTTTTTTTTGCATACAGCCTGCTTTTCTCAACTCATTCTCTAATCGCTGCTCTCTTTCCCGCGTTCTTTTTCTGTCTCTAGTCTCTTCATCTACTGTCTCTGGTGAAACGCAATGTATGAACTTTTACCGCGTTTTCCGGGAAAAGTGTCCATTTGCACGTTTGCATTCAGATTCTGGTCGTAAACAGTTCACTTTCCGAAAAATGCAGCTTCCACAAAGAACGCCGATTTGGGAAATTTATCGTCTCCACTGAGCTACTTTCACTGCAGCGGAAAGGCCAGTCGAGCGCGCAGCATTAGTGGATCCGTGCAGGCAAATGTCGTAGTAGATAATGCTGTCTATTTCTTTCAATGGTCGTGTTGGTGACATTTGTGCAAATTGAAACGACAGATACTAGTCAGAAAAAAAAACTAAAAGGGCAGCAGCAGGTGAAATGTCGGGGTAGCACATGTGGGGAAATTTCCCGAAATTCCGTCGTTCAAATTCGTTCGGACGGGTTTCTATGCGAATCCAGTAAAAGAGCTGTTGGGTGGATCCGGGTTTTTCAAAACATGAAGTCTGGCATCGGGAGGCATAAAAAGTTCGGTGATATAACGAGAGGAACCCTCACTTCCGCTTTCGAGTGCGCTGCTCTCTTCTCCCGCGTCGATCGTGGGGCACAATCGCACCCCGTGTGGGGCGAGAACACGGGTTAAAGGGCAACAGCACTACGATGGTCCCGCTCGTTGAGATCACAATGCGGCGGAGACGGAACATGACGTCATTGTCAGATGACTGCAGCATGACAATATGTATCAGGTGTTCCATACAATTCATCCGTACACACACACGAATCATGTGGACGTTCACCCTTTGCCCCCCCCCCCCCCCCCCCCCC
>JARK01000446.1:3020-23723 GCA_000688135.1 Ancylostoma ceylanicum
AGCGCTGACGGGAGCGACGACTTCATGGACTAGGCTGCCATCAGCTGAGAGTGTTGCGCCGAGGTACTTGAAGTTTTTGGTTCCACGTAGGTTCGTGGCCCCACATTTTCAATCTCACCTCGCCTGAAGACGTTCACCGCTCTATGTTGGTCAATTTTACCTTGTTACTCGAGTCGTTGTTCATTCCATAATGAATGGATAACGTCACTCTTGTTGCATTCCAAGGCTCCGCGAAGCTTGTTCGGTCACGTTCTGCGGAAGTTCCGAAAGCTGGTCTAGGAGGAGATAATAACACAACAACATAAAATCAACTTTATTCCATTCATCACTTTGTGTATAAGCTTCGGTTAGTGTTCATATGAAAACACGTATCCCGGAAACTCAAATTTTCAAAAGAGGCGTTGTAGATGAAAATTTTCACTTATAGTATGGGAAGTCAATGTGACGCGGTCTGGAGCATCGGGAAACAAGTGGGAGGATCATTGGCTCTACTGGGTGCAGTACATTCGTAGAATCAAGGTAAATGCCAGACGTCGACATTATAGTACTTTTTTAGTTCTCTTGCCAATTATGTCTTTTATGGTGACTTGCATGACGTGTTTTGCGCGGTCTATCGTGACCGATTGAATACTAAGGTTCCATGTTCAATCCATTCAGGACTATGCATTCTGGTCCTACAATCCTGAAGTGTTCGTCGTACGGAGGAGAGAATATAAGAAATCAAATTGTAATGTTTCACTTCAAAATGGAAAACATTACATTGTGGGTGAGTGCAATTCTGAAACTATTGGGTTGGGCAATAAGTTCGTGCGGTTTTTTAGGGGCACTAGAACTACTGCTTTTCACGAACAACATGAATCACAAGAATCACAACAAGTGGTTTATGTAGTCCCTTTCTTCCACTATTAATGCTATCAGAGACGGAGCAGCTCCTCGGTTACTTTTCCATGAAAAGACACATTGTTTGGGACGACTTAATTTGTGACTCTCGACTGCAACCTCTCAGTGCAACTCTGGCAATTGCCCAAGAAAATAACCAAAATAAATGGTTAGGGACTGCTTTAGGGTTGTAGAGATTGTATGAGTAAATTTACTACTTATTCTAGAATTTTGGATACTGTTCTAGTGGAATTTGCACGGTGGCGACGCGCCCTCTCAATGTAAGGGATCACCTCATAGTGAGCCTTTCGAAGTTTTTCGCCAATTGAATCAGTTGAACTAAGTTATCGCTAGAATTTAACATTCTTAGCAGTTCTTCTTTACATCTGGAGCAGAACCTGGCGCGTAAACATCTCAGTGTTCTTCAAACTTCACTTTTGGAAGGGGAAACAACCTCTGGGCTAAAATCAACCTCGCTGAGGCGAGCATCCATTTGTGCGCCATCCTTTCGACAGTAATAGCTTCTCTTATACTTGTCATTAATATCTGTTGTCTTTTGAGCTGAATTGGTTCCTTGATAGAAGTCCAACAGCATGAGTGGTCGGAGGTTGTCGTCTTAGTCGAAATGGCGCCTCAGACTCCAGGCGATAGAAAATGAGGTGTGGAAAGGATTGAGGAAATCGGCTAGAATATTTACAAAGAGCAAATCAAGGGCTACAAAATAGTTACTGAAACGCAATCGAGCAAAGTTTGATTCCCAGTAAAAAGTTGAGTTGAAAAAACCGTACGAACTTATGGCCCAACCCAATATATCGGTAGAGTACTTCTCAAAATGTCACTCAGGTTATCGGTGGTGGAAGCCTAACTTCGTTTGGGTAAGACCCAAGGATAATCTCACATACGAAGAAAAAAAACTGTTAAAATTGGCTTGAAGCTACACTTCTCTATGAATCGATCGAGGCACTTTTCCCGACCAGATAAATAATTTCTCGAATAAAGATTGTGACCAAAATCGGATATCGCTTGAGAATCGCGAGGAGGTTCTCGATCAAACAACAAGAGCTTACGCTAACAGGTTGCCAGAGATGGCTAGGAAAGTGAGATCTTCTTCTACTTCTTTAGCGATACTCCCATTTGGTGGCGGGGTCCGCTTTCCTGATATTTTGACGCCATTTGGCTCTATCACGCGCCTGGTCTGGGTGTACGCACAAATGCTTAATGTCGGCGTGCAGTGTGTCTAGCCACCGTTGCTTCCGGTCGCCCTTTTGGTCGTCTTCCTGGTACTTCGCGTTGCGGATGCGGTCTGCACGTGTGATACCCGCCGCCCATCGTAACATCTTCGTCTCCATCACACTTAATCGCGTTCTACTTTCTTGGTGGCTGACCAGCATCCCGCACCATACAGTGCCACGGATCGAATGACAGCTCGATACACCTTTCACTTGAACCGATCCGGGATATTTCACAACACTCCAGTCATTGTNCCAGCCCTGGTGGCATTCAGGATGTTACGTACACTGTAGAACACCTCTGCGTTTATAGAGTAGGTTATCCTGGTGCGGCGTCTTCCTTGGCCAGGTCTGGCCTCACCCACTGAGCTGTTTGCTTTCAGAAGCCTTCCAAGATCAAAACACTCTCAAGCAAGATCGTCACCGCTTCGAATTCAGCTGCATGCGGAGTATGGCTTGAGATTGGAGAGGAATATCTGATTGGAGGTTAGAAACTTCTCAGATGCTCATCTTCATTCACTAAATTTCTCTAAGTCATAACTGTTGCAGGTAGTGTTGACGAGAAAGGCGTCCTGCACAGCTATCTATGTGGCACAAATCAGAATTGGAATGATGTTTCGGCTAAAGACAAGGCAGCTTTGAAGGCTTATCAATGTTGATATTAATTTCCGTTCGTTCTTGAAGTTTATATTTTCGTTGCTCGAAGCGAAGCAAGAATGAAACCGATGTACTTCTAAGCGGGGGATTGATTCCCGATGGCACAGAAAAAAATCCGCAGGTATAACTATGCAGCAGAGGCGTATTTTTTTTATGATTTCCGCTCAAAACAAATGTACACTTTGTAAATCTAGCAAAACAGCATATGTGTTATGATGTCCACAGGGTTTCTTTTTTCTACGCCAGTTGCCCTAATTGGCATCCTCATCCTCCATGATAAACACGTAACAAGTTAGGTAAATCGGCGAAATTTTCAGACAGGGGTTCACCTCACTCCTGTTTTCGGTTATTAGTGGATTTTACACTTCCGCAATGCAGTGGTTCCAATTGTGTAATTGTATAATATTGCACATATGCCACAGACACATTTGTTGGAGAACTTAAAAGTACATGTTTGCTTGGCAGTACCGATCATTAGCGCTTTAAACTACGCTGTGAATCATATCGGTAGATGAACGCAAAACGTGTTGAAGAGACGTCAGACAGGGCATCCCATACTTACGTCAGAAGTCTTCAAGACTTTCGGGAACAATAGTCCCAGAAAAAAACAAGGTTTTCGACATTTGCAAGACCTCTCGTCTACATTAGTGTTCTCAGCAACACACACGCTGATGAAGAAATCTCGGAAACGATACCTGAGCTGAGCCCCGCTAAGAAAAAGTAGAGGTGTTGGTTGATAAATCTTCGTTAATGACACACGATTTTCACCAGTCCACAGTAATTGATAGGATATTTGAGGATTAATAACCGGCAAGGCAAATTTTGTTGAGCACTACTCACTATATAGGCACAACAAAGAAGTAGGAGAGAGCATTGTCATCCATTTTCAACCTTTCTATTCTCTGGTGTCAAATTTCAGATATGGCAGCGGAACAGATTCAATGAAGGCAACGTAACTTATCTGTTATTATTCTTTTCCAGTGATTTTCCCTCCTCCACCCTTCACTTCACTCAAAGAACTTTGTTATCCCTATTTTTCATCCTATGGATCGCGGGAAATTGCAAACTTCCTTAACCATAAAACCAAGATTGCGGCAGGATTGAAAGATCGAAACTAAGCTGTGAAAGATTCTTCCAACTTCGAGTTCTTTTCTCTCCGCTCCTAAACCACTTAGAAAACGTACTCGTACACGGGTGTACGTCCCAAAGCGACACCAAGTTTGAGTCTTGGACTCTAACTCGTCGTCTATGCGCATGCTCACAGGCGGATAAAGTCCTTACCTTATCAGTCAGTGAGTCCTTACCGAAGCTAATTCCACTTAGAAAGAAAAAACACGAACGGAAGCTGTTGTGACTTTATGTCCTATGCTAACTCATTCTATCTCCTGTTTTATGAGAAAGTGTTCATCGTTGAAGTAAGCATCGAAGCATCGAAGCTAAACTAATTATTAGTTGTTATGGTTATTCCTAATGTATTGCAGAACTACATGTACTCGCACACGAGACTTTTCCACTGTTTGAACTGATGTTAGAAACGAAAACCGCAAAAATGCGAACGTAAACCTCCTGCATGGTTGGAGCCACACATTCTTCACCCTACAGCCAACTCCTAGCTACAGTGTCATGTCTCANCCCTATTTTTCATCCTATGGATCGCGGGAAATTGCAAACTTCCTTAACCATAAAACCAAGATTGCGGCAGGATTGAAAGATCGAAACTAAGCTGTGGAAGATTCTTCCAACTTCGAGTTCTTTTCTCTTCGCTCCTAAACCACTTAGAAAACGTACTCGTACACGAGACTTTTCCACTGTTTGAACTGATGTTAGAAACGAAAATCGCAAAAATGCGGACGTAAACCTCCTGCATGGTTGGAGCCACACATTCTTCACCCTACAGCCAACTCCTAGCTACAGTGCCATGTCTCGNTCCTTCTGGTGGAACGCTTGGTGAGTTCGTCTCACACGTCTGGTACTCACTGTTAGCTAGTCATTACGAGTCGAAGGCACAGTTTAGAGGCAGCGTTTGATGGGGTAGAACATGAATTCATAGGAATTGATCCACTTTCAGGCCTCTAGGACGGCGTGTTGCCGAAACGTTGGCAAATAAAGTGTTCATAACAACCTGCGTGGCAAAACAATTGCAGAAAAAGAGGTCGATAATGCGTTTGAATATCTTCATGCTGAGTGGCAGCAGACGTATCGGCCAATAGTTCGCACGATCCGCAGGGTTGCCTTTCCTCTTCCAGATCGGGATTGTGGTGCTCCTCTACCAATCCGACGACCTTGTTGAAGAACGCCTTCAGCCATTCAGCAGAGTTCCGTATGATCAATGATGTCAAATAGCTAGAAAAGTGAGATAAAGTGTGAATATCCTAAATGATCACTTGCTCTCTCTCATTATGTGGAATACGTAAAATAACCTAAAAAATATATTGCGCATGTACGTTAAGCGAGAGAGGATTTGTGATTTCAACTTTAGAAAAGTGAAACTCCTGTGGATGTTCGATATGTTCCTGAAGGTCCGAAATTCTAGAACAGTAAAGGAAACTGTATATATAAAAGTGAATGTTTGTATGTTTGTATGTTTGTATGTATGTTCCGAATAGAAATCGCGGAGAGTGAACCGATCCGGACTAAATTTTGCATGCAGGTCCAGGACGGGCCGGCGGAGGTTATAGGCTACTTTACGCTGGGAACAATGACTGATTTATCGATTACATCGATTTTATTGATTTTTCGACGTTTTCGCTCAGGGAGTGGCGAGGACATGCCCACTAGGGTTCCTCAGTATGCTGGACACGAATATGACAACCATTTTGCACCAAATTACCGATTTATTGATTATATTGATTTTTCCCACTTTTGCTCAGGGACTGGCGAGGACATGCCCACTAGGGTTCCTCAGTACGCTGAACGCGAATATGACAACCATTTTACACCAAATTATCGATTTATTGATTTTATCGATTTTTTCCACTTTCGCTCGGGGCGGGAAAGGACGTGCCTACTGGGGTTCTCCAATGTGCTGAGTATGACGACTTCCTTCACGAAGTTATCAATTAATTGGTTTTATCGACTTTTCTCACTTTCGATGGGGTGATCATTCCCTGAAGGAGGAGAGATCACTGAATTTATGATTACTTCGAATCGATGTACATATTTGTATCCTGATTATCCGCATGAGAGTGAAAAGCCTGGGGTAGTGAAACTCCCGAGCGAAGACGGGTATGCCGTCTAGTTTTATATAAACTCACAAGTAAGTTCGTAGGTTGTTAGCCTGTTGAGACGAAACTAAGTGGGAGCTGAAACTGCTGTAACTTCTTTTCCGCAAGATTTAGAGATCCCGTCAATCTATGACTGAGCCTCGAAGAAGGACCGATCTTCGTGAATCAATTGGGAAAAGCGCAATGGGTTCATCTCCACGAATATGGTTCAGCTCAAGAACTGCTTGTTTCAGACCCACCTCGAAGCAATTGAGTAATAATGAACAATCCAAGCGATGACGCTAATACCATTAATTTTTCTCAGAAGTCCATCGCCTCCTAATATCATGTTGATAGAATGTTGATGTCATGTTGATATGTTGATGTTGCGTCAAAAAAATGGAACATCTCTTTATTCTTTATTCTTTAATTACTCTTGATCACATCCTTTTTCTTGCACCATCAATGATTTTCATGGGAGATCTTCCTTCCTCGTCATGCATTCGAGATTCTCTCGCTCTTTCAACGTCGTATAAAAAAAAAACACTGATGATGGAGATGTTCAGTTGATCCGCCGATAGTTCTGGCGTGTTGGGCAGAGCGGTAGCGAAGCATCAACCTCTCAACTTTGCGCCCGAAGTAAGATTGACGAATGAATGAAACTTTGCGCTGAGAAAAAATTCATTGCCATAGAGGACCGCACCCACGGCAATTTCGCTCGCAGGTTTTGCTGTCAATCAATGTCAAAATCAATAACATCGATATTGCCATGCAAAACAAGTAAGATATTCGCGATCAGCAACCTCGTATAGTTTTCCATACAGGTTTTCAAACAAATTCTTGCTCCCGAGTTTGAAGTCGATAGTGGGTCTGCTGAAATACGATAGTACCCATGCTTTCCATCCGTTTGGAAGTGCACAGAGACCCTTCAAAAATAACAAATTTAGGCGTCGGTTACGATAGGCGCGCAGTCTGCAATTGCACGCAGCCATGCTGGATCGTGGCTGGTTTGCGGTCCTCCACAATCACGCGCTANGGCAGCAGGATCCTACCACGGAGCCCCATCGCCCACCGAGTCGGTGGAGGTCCCGGCAAAGGAGTGACGTCAGCGTGCCCGGAAGCGGACGCGGGCGAACGTCGCACTCAGCGTCCTCGGCAGAAGGGTCCTACTCCGGAGACCCCGCAGCAAGTGCAAAATGATTAACACTGGAGGGTTTCAAACCCGCGACCGCTGCGTGGTATCCAAGACACTGCACCTCTGAGCCATAGCCACACGACCCCCGCCCCTGTTTTGTTCCTTCTCAATGCATTTTCTGCATCTGTCCCTTCCTTTCAGCCAGTTTCTTGTATTTTCATATTTGTGCTTCCTCTCACGTTTTTAAATATTCTCAAATTTCCGCAACCAAATAAATTTCCTTTCAGATCGATTAAAAAAAGCCTTCGAAGTACGCAGGTCCCTCCTTAATCCACGATCGATCAAATCGGTAATCGTAATTGTCATAATTTCAGGGTTTCAGTTCACGGAGAACAATTCCCTTACAGTTTGCTCACATCATAATGAAGACGCTGACTTTAATAATGTCTTGCTGTGCTATGGCGGCAGCTGTGCTTTGTCCCAGTACTCTACCAGTCGAATTGTATGATATACGCGGTGTGCATTATAGTGAGTTGTCAGAAAATAGACAATATGAAATGCAAAAAATGCATTGCTACCAACGGCGCTCATTTCGAATAAATTGAGCCCTGATTTTGCAGTGAAGGTGTCATGGCGTTGGGTTGGACTCTAACATTCTGCACCACGGTTTAGCCGGTTTGCATGCCAGCTCACTTCCACGCTATATTGTATAACTGATCACTGCCATCCACTTCACTGCTGGTAGCAACCCCGCGTGAATAGCAGAGATCATCGCGCTGTTATGAGCTGGTCGCTTTCTCATGCTACGGAAATAGGTGGAGAGGCGAACTGAACATCATGACACCTTACTAGAGGTCCTGATTCTCACTGAATTCCTTAATCTTGCCTATGAGAACTACTTTACAGATAAGCCGCGATACTGAGGCTCGTGCGAGGGGTGTGTGTCATCGTGAGGGAAAACGAGGCGGAGTCTTCCCGCCTTTTACGATCAACTCGTGCCGGTCGCATTCAAATTCTGCATAGTCATGTATAGTGAAATCGCGCGCGAAGGGAACGGGTCAACCGTAACGGGCGGGAGGAGGATTCGAACTAACCAATCGCAAAACGGTACCACGCCACGTTTTCCCTCACGATGATACACACCCTCATGCGAATGGTTGGGAACCAAAAGATGAGTTGACTGATGAATGTTCATGCTACGTACTCACATCAAATAAATGATGTGTTTCAGGTGGTCACTCTTGTGTAATAGTATGTATGTTCATGTACGCTCTNTCATAATGAAGACGCTGACTTTAATAATGTCTTGCTGTGTTATGGCGGCAGCTGTGCTTTGTCCCAGAACTCTACCAGTCGAATCGTATGACGTACGTGGCGTGCATTATAGTGAGTTGTCATAAAATAAACAATATGAAATGCAAAAAATGCATTGCTATCAACGGCGCTCATTTCGAATAAATTGTGCCCTGATTTTGCAGTGAAGGTGTCATGGCGTTGAGTTGGACTCTAACATTCTGCACCACGCTTGTGCCGGGTTGTATGCCAGCTCACCTTCACGCTATATTGTATAACTGACCACTGTCATCCACTTCATTGCTGGTAGCAACCCCGCGTGAAGAGCAGAGATTATCGCGCTGTTATGAGCTGGTCGTTTCCTCGTGCTACGGAAATAGGTGGAGAGGCGAACTGAACATCATGTTACCTTACTAGAGGTCCTGATTCTTATTGAATTCCTTAGTCTTACCTATGAGAACTACTTTACAAATCCTGAGGCTAGTACGAGGGGTGTGTGTCATCGTGAGGGAAAACGAGGCTTAGTCTTCCCGCCTTTTACGATCAACTCGTGCCGGTCGCATTCAAATTTTGCATGGTCATGTATAGTGAAATCGCGCGCAAGGGGAACGGGTCAACCGTCACGGGCGGGAGGAGGATTCGAACAAACCAATCGCAAAACAGTACCATGCCCCGTTTTCCCTCACGATGATACACACCCTCTTGCGAATGGTTGGGAATCAAAAGATGAGTCGACTGATGAATATTCATGCTAGGTACTCACATCAAATAAATTATGTGTTACAGGTGGTCACTCCTGTGGAATTGTATGTATGTTCATGTACGCTCTTGTTTGACTTCAGCTAGCAATACAAGAAGCCGAAGTAAAAAGTGAAAATTTTTTTGGTTGAAAAATTGTCGGATAAATGTACCATTGGGATTATTCCGAAACCTACGGAAATTCCAGAGATTTTAGAAAGGGCTTCTTCATTGAAGTCGATACGTGACACAGGTAAGTAACACAATCAAGGGACACATCTGCTTCTCAACTTATTAGTGGAGTAGTTAGCGCTACGCAACGGAAACACTTTTACTAAGGTTCTTTTTCTTCTTCTTCTTCTTTTTCTTCTTCTTCTTCTTTCTCTTTAGCGTTTGCCCGTTTTGTGTCCGGGTCCGTTTTCCTGATCTTTCGACGCCATTTTGCTCTATCGTGCCCCTGGTCCCGGTAGACGCCCACATGTTTATAGTTGACGTGTCTAGCCACCACTGGTTCGGCCGCCCTTTTGGTCGTTTGCATGGTAATTCAAGATCGAGGCCTACTCTGCAGACGATGTCTACGTTGGCGCGCAGAACGTGACCGTACTATCTAAGGCGAGTTTCACGAAGTTAGTCGGAAATCGGGGCGATGCCAAACCGCTCTAAGATCTTCTCATTGCGGATACGGTCTGCACGCGTGATACCTGCCGTCCATCGTAACATATTCGTCTCCATCACACTTTGTCGGCTTTCTACTCCTTTGCTGGCTGCCCAGCACTTTACACCATAGAGTGCCACACATCGGACGATACATCTTTGACTTGAAGCGATCCGAAATATTTGTGTCGCACAGCACTCCTGAGCACTACTTCAACTACGCAGCGCTGACGGGAGCGACGACTTCATGGACTAGGCTGCCATCAGCTGAGAGTGTTGCGCCGAGGTACTTGAAGTTTTTGGTTCCACGTAGGTTCGTGGCCCCACATTTTCAATCTCACCTCGCCTGAAGACGTTCACCGCTCTATGTTGGTCAATTTTACCTTGTTACTCGAGTCGTTGTTCATTCCATAATGAATGGATAACGTCACTCTTGTTGCATTCCAAGGCTCCGCGAAGCTTGTTCGGTCACGTTCTGCGGAAGTTCCGAAAGCTGGTCTAGGAGGAGATAGTAACACAACAACATAAAATCAACTTTATTCCAATCATCACTTTGTGTATAAGCTTCGATTAGTGTTCATATGAAAACACGTATCCCGGAAACTCAAATTCTTACGAAACTCAAAACTCAAAGGCAGCACCAACAGAAATCCTCGGCACGGAGCTGAGGTGTGTGGTAAAATAGAGAGTGAGCACATCACAAATGTGAGGAGAACAGAAAGAATGACGACCTATCTGCAGAGAAACAAGAATCGCCGTCGCGGCCACGCCAGCCTTTCAACGGCCCGACGCGCCAGTTAACACTATCGCTGTGGGTGGTCTGGCGCAGTGGATCCGTGCAATGCGTACCATTCACAGGGTTTCGTGGCTGGACGCACGCACACCCCACAGCGGAGCGCTCGTCCGCGCCTTCGGGACGTGATAAAGAGGGCCTTCATTTCTTAGATTTCTCGCTTCTTTCACGCATTTTCATCCCTGCCTATGAGTTTACCGTTCCGAAACGCAGGAGGACGCACGCACACCCCACGCAGAGCACTCGTCCGCGCCTTCGGGACGTGATAAAGAGGGCCTTCATTTCTTAGATTTCTCGCTTCTTTCACCCAATTTCATCCCTGCCTGAGGTCACCGTCCCGAAAAACCCCGAAATTCGGGGAAATTTCCAACGCAAGGATTTCCGCGGGTGCTGCCTTTAAAAGAGGCGTTGTAGATGAAAATTTTCACTTATAGTATGGGAAATCAATGTGACGCATTCTGGAGCATCGGGAAACATGTGGGAGGATCATTGGCTCTACACGGTGCACTACATTCGTAGACTCAAGGTAAACGCCAGACGTCGACATTATAGTACTTTTTTAGTTCCCTTGCCAATTATGTCTTTTATGGTGACTTGCATGACGTGTTTTGCGCGGTATATCATGATCTATTGAATACTAAGGTTCCATGTTCAATTCATTCAGGACTATGTATTCTGGCCCTACAATCCTGAAGTGTTCGTCGTACGGAGGAGAGAACATGAGAAACCAAATTGTAATGTTTCACTTCAGAATGGAATACGTTACATTGTGGGTGAGTACAATACTAAAACTATATCGCTAGAGCATTTCTCAAAATGTCACTCAGGTTATCAGTGGTGGAATCCTAACTTCGTTTGGGTAAGACCCAAGGATGATCTTAGATACGAAGAAAAAAACTGTTGAAATTGGCTTGAAGCAACACTTCTCTATGAATCAATCGAGGCACTTTTCCCGCCCAGATGAATAATTTCTCAAATAAAGATTGTGACCAAAATCGGATGTCGCTTGAGAATCGCAAGAAGGTTTTCGATCAAACAACAAGAGTTCATGCTAACAGATTGCCAGAGATGTCTAGGAAAGTGAGATCAAGAAGGTTTTCGATCAAACAACAAGAGTTCATGCTAACAGGTTGCCAGAGATGTCTAGGAAAGTGAGATCTTCTTCTACTTCTTTAACGTTAGTCCCGTTTGGTGGCGGGGTCCGCTTTCCTGATCTTTTGATGCCATTTTGCTCTATCGCGCGTCTGGTCTGGATGGACGCACACATGCTTCATGTCGGCGTGCAGTGTTTCTAGCCACCGTTGCTTCGGTCGCCCTTTTGGTCGTTTTTCCGGTACTTCGCGTTGCGGATGCGGTCTGCACGTGTGATACCCGCCGCCCATTGTAACATCTTCGTCTCCATCACACTTAGTCGGCGTTCTACTTCCTTGGTGGCCTGCCAGCATCCTGCACCATACAGTGCCACGGATCGAACGACAGCTCGATGCACCTTTCACTTGAACCGATCCGGGACTTTTTGCCCCTCATACTCCCGTCATTGAGCGCCAGAGCGCCACTTCAACCACGCAGCGTTGACGCGAGCAACGACTTCATGGGCTAGACGCCATCAGCTGAGAGTGTTGAGCCGAGGTACTTGAAGTAGTCGGTTGAAGGTCGTTACCATCGTCTTGAATGGTGGAAGGCTCGTCAAGGTTGGTCGTCATATACTCGGTCTTCTTGACGTTCAACCGAAGACCGAACCAGGCTAGACGTTCGCTGTAAGCCTACTTCTGCCGCTCAAGGTCCTCCCTTTGTTCTGACGCGAGCATGACGTCATCTGCGTATACCATACTCCATGGAGCCGGCCTCTGCAGGTCTCTCGTCATAGCATCCAAGACAAGGATGAAGAGGAGCGGTGAGAGGGTTGACCCTTGATGCACGCCCACGGAAATTGGGAATTCCGCCGACGTACCCGCGGCCGCTTGGACTCGACTCCTTGGGTCGGCATATAGAGGATCCTGACCCATTCGATGAGCTCTTCAGGGACTCCGTGCCAACGCAGTGCGTATCAGATTGTTTCGTGTGGAACGCGGTCGAAGGCCTTCTCCAGATCAAGGAAGGCTAGGTGGAGTGGCAGTGGCTTCTGTTTCTCGCGATGCTTTTCGATCATGGATTGCATCCGTCGTCCCGCAGTTGGCTACGAAACCACACCGGCTCGTCGAAACTCGGATGATGTCGCGGACTCGGCGGTCGATAATGAACCTCATGGACTAGGCTGCTACAGCTGCATACATACTCCGCCCTTCTGGTGGAACGCTTGGTGAGTTCGTCTCGCACGTCTGGTACTCACTGTTAGCTAGTCACATTACGAGTCGAAGGCACAGTTCAGAGGCAGCGTTTGATGGTCTAGAACATGAATTCATAGAAATTGATCCACTTTCAGGCCTTGAGAACGACGTGTTGGCGAAACGTTGGCAAATAAAGTGTTCATAACAACCTGCGTGGCAAAACAATTGAAGAAAAAAAGGTCGATAATGCGTTTGAATATCTTCATACTGAGTGGCAGCAGACGTATCGGCCAATAGTTCGCACGATCCACAGGGTTGCCTTTCCTCTTCGAGATCGGGATTGTGATGCTCCCCTACCAATCCACAGAAGTCTTTTTCTCTTCGACGACCTTGTTGAAGAACGCCGTCAGCCATTCAGCAGAGTTCCATATGATCAATGTTGTCAAATGGCTAGAAAAGTGAGATAAAGTGTGAATATCCAAAATGATCACTTGCTCTCTCACATTATTTATTTATTTATTTGTTTATTTCTGCACTCAGGGTGCGCCGTAGTAAACACATAAATCGGGCTATATGCCGTGACAAACTGTGAGCAAAGAAAAAAAAACAAACGAATGCTGAGAACGAGTTACTCTAGATAGTGAACACTGAACTCAAAAAAAAACTGGAGGAGGGACGATTTTCTGGCGTGCTACTAAAATTACCTCTTAGTATACCTTTTTGTGTCGAATGTGAAGATTTCATTTTAAAAAAAATAACGTAAAACGAGGAAAGAGAATAAGTATGCCGTGAATTTCATCTCTTCTGCCCACATGCAGTGANTGCGCCGTAGTAAACACATAAATCGGGCTATATGCCGTGACAAACTGTGAGCAAAGAAAAAAAAACAAACGAATGCTGAGAACGGGTTGCTCTAGATAGTGAACACTGAACTCAAAAAAAATACTGGAGGAGGGACGATTTTTTGGCGTGCTACTAAAATTACCTCTTAGTATACCTTTTTGTGTCGAAGGTGAAGACTTCATTTTTAAAAAATAACGTAAAACGAGGAAAGAGAATAAGTATGCCTTGAATTTCATGACTTCTGTCCACATGCAGTGACTTCAAGATATTCATGCCCAGGCTACGCAACTGGGTTAGCATTCCTGGGCGAGTTCTGTATCTCAAGAGCTTCTTTGATCTAAATACGAACCCCGGGCGTTGACCTAGGGGAAGCCCAAAGAACGAACCACACATGACGACATAGACAGCGACTTCTGTGAAGTAAGGCTTTTGATAGCTAATATTAGGGTGTAGCTAAAAATATAGTGCTGAATAAAATGGAAATTTTCAAAATCAGGAAAATTGACAGGGAAAGTAGNTTCACGCCCAGGCTACGCAACTGGGTTTACCATTCCGGGGCGAGCTCTGTATCTCAAGAGCTTCTTTGATCTAAATACGAACCCTGGGCGTTGATCTAGGGGAAGCCCAAAGAACGAACCACACATGACGACATAGACAGCGACTTCTGTGAAGTAAGGCGTTTGATAGCTGATATTAGGGTGTAACTAAAAATATAGTGCTGAATAAAATGGAAATTTTCAAAATCAGAAAAATTGCCAGGGAAAGTAATACTCCAAAACACCATCCCAGTACAGTACTAGTAGAACACAATGATGGAGGAAAGTCATGAAAAGGATAGAGATGTTGAAAGTGAGGAGTATAATTCAAAACACGGATCATAGTATCATGTCATGGGCAGGGCAAGTTTCTGTAGTCGTCGGCGGGAAATCAAACTCGTTTGAGAGTGCATAACATCTGTTTGTTCAGAGTTCAGAACCACCGGGCTATTCTCATGAAAAAAAGAATTGACTACTCTCAAGTGAGATTTTTGTGAAAACTCATCAAGTGAGATTTTTGTGAAAACTCAACTCATCAAGTGAGATTTTTGTGAGAACTCAAAGTGGCGTATTGCGAACTCACCTCTCCTTCCATTTATGGGTTTAAATATCCAGTATTTACTAGCCTGTAATCTGACTTGTACACGGAAACTTTAAAAGCAAATATGAGGTCTCGAACCATCCGTCTGTAATCAGATTTGTGAACAATATTCCAGCTGTGGAACGACATAAGATTTGAAAAGACGTAACAAGATTTCAGGGTCGGTTGTGTGAATATTGCGAAAGTTTTGAAAAAGAGTCTCGTTTATTTGTAATCTGCTCAATATGATTTCGAAAAAGAAGCTTCTCATCAATTAGTACTCCAAGATCCTTCGCTTGACTTTTACGGGATAGCGGGATTCCCTCTCTTTCATAATCAACATAAGAAAGCGTACCCAAATGTAGCACTGTTGTTTTGGAGATGTTGAGTAGTAATTCATTTTGATAGACCACTCTTTCGTGGCGGCTATCGCATCAGATAACGCAGAGTGAATTAATGAGGCATTGTTTTCATCGTGACACGCATATTTTTTATATCATCTGCGTATAGTTGGACTTTAACAAGTGGACTTTTCAATTTACGTGGGTAAGCCGGCTGTATAAATAAGAAATAGAACTGGAGAGAGGGCACCCCCTTGTGGGACACCACTTGGACATAAGTAGCGCTTTAAAAAGGTATTCCTAACTTTCACTGTAGACGTCCTATTGTACAGGTATGACGAAAGCCACCTGAGTAACTGACCACCTATTCCGAACTGTTCCAGTTTTTCCAAAAGCGTTCTATGATTTACCTTGTCAAATGCCTCAGACAAGTCAAAATATATTACATCCATTACATTACGTCAAGCACAATGGGTACATCTCCACGAATATGGTTTAGCTCAAGAACTGCTGATTTCCGACCCTCGAAGCGATTAAGTAATAATTAACAATCCAAGAAATGACGCTAACACCACTAATTTTTCTCAGAAGTCTATCGCCTCCTAATATCATGTCGGTAGAAGAAGCGTCGAAGAAATGAAATGTCTCTTTATTCTTTATTCTTTGATCACTCTTGATCACATCCTTTTTACTGAAGTTCTGTTGATTTGTTGAGGCTCTACTTTCAAGCTTTATTTCGGTGAGCTTTCGGCATCTAATGCCTTTGTCGGACCTTAATATCCGTACAATACTATACAAGCTCATCCGCATACAAGCAAACACAAGCAACTTAGCAACGCTACCGTGTGGTGAGGCGAGAAAGGATGACTTGTGTACCTACACAGTGGTGCTAACCCACACAAAACAAAATCTCATGAGACAGAATGTTAGGAGTTGGCTACAAAGAAGGAAGGAGACCCCACCCTTCGCTGCCCCTCGTGGAGTGGGTGCTACTGGGATCAGAATACTGAGAGGGCCGAGAGATCTAATCAGCTTGTCAACCCCAGAACGTCCTTTAGCTCCTCTTTGGTGTTTATTTCCGGTCTATTCCTTCTTATTTTCCTGGCTTCCATTATATTCCTCTATAATGTTCTCGTTAGGTGACGCTGGAGGACACGGACCGTAAAAGTTGGTGGCGGCTCATTCGTGTGCTTCAAGGTCCGGTGCCTCGAAAAACTTTCTTTCGGGTATGATTTATCACAACCTGATTTATTTTCCGTGCTGCGCCGTCTCCCACATATGGAACGGCAAGAGTCAGTCCATCCATAGTTGAGTGTGGGAATCAACTTCGTGGAGGTTCGGCACGGTACCCATTTTCATTGAGTATGCGGACAACGTCGCTTTCTATTCCGGGGTTGATTGTCATGCATAGTCGGTCTTTCGTCTTGAGAAAGTTCCGCACTACATTCGCATTTACGAAAACTGGATGAGCACTTCTGGAGTCGTATGCATACCTCTCCCCGAGCATCCCCACCGGGGACGGGGATGAGATGAGAGTAAACGAATGCGTAAAATCATGGCTCCAACGCAAATTAGTGGGTGAGTTTCTTCAAGAGGGCATCCCTGGAGATGTGCATACGAGTTTTCCCCGACCATTCCCGGCCGGAGATACTTCCCGGGCGGGAATGGTCGGGGATCGGGAATGGCCGGGGAGAGATATGCATACGGCTCCTGGAGTGCAGCAAGATGTTGCGGGAGGCACGGTTAGCCAACGCACGTCTGTGTTCATCTAGCCTTTTGCGTAGCGGTCTCATCGTTTCACTGATATACGTTTCACCACATCCATCGCATTTAATCATATACACAGTGCCCCGAAGACCACATATCTTTTCCCCAATGCAGTAACGGCAGTCTGTTTCGAGGCACTGCTGTAAACACCACCATGTGTTCCCTAACTTTATCGCAAAGCGTTTCTCTCGTATCAGAAAAATTATGATGTCCAACGCGATGTCGCAAAATTGAAAACAGCGCTACTGGAAGCCGTAATGGCAGACCGAAAACGATGCAAAAGTTCTTGTGTAGTATACATTGTGACCACGGAATCAAAATTGCGGTCTCACTTCGATCCGAAAGTTTGGGAAAGCATTTCTGCACTCAACCAACGTGTTTGTACCCAGTTACGCAACCAGGAACACCTCCGTCTTGAGAAGAAACTTGAGCATCTGCGAACCAAAGCCTAGCCGCATGTTCGTTCAAGTTTCATGAAAATGAATTCTGTTCCTCCAAAATNCCGAAAGTTTGGAAAAGCATTTCTGCATTCAACCAACGTGTTTGTACCCAGTTACGCAACCAGGAACACCTCCGTCTTGAGAAGAAACTTGAGCATCTGCGAACCAAAGCCCAGCCACATGTTGGTTCAAGTTTCATGAAAATGAATTCTGTTCCTCCCAAACGGCATACTGTTGTTGGCACGAATGAAGTTGATAGTGATATGGCAGCAGCACTCAATCTTGGACCATCTTTTGCTGTGGCTCCAAAAGTCAACAATGCCATCGTAGACAAGGCCCTCTGCGGCGTTCATCAATTCGCCCATAGGTTACGTTGGAGACGACAGAATGGAGCAACAGTATTTGATCGACAGTCGGCATCAGTTTCCTCTATGCCCTTCCCTGCAAAAGGAATAAAACTTGCAAAAGCAGCCCCCGAAGTCGATTCAAGACTAGCTAGTTTAGAGATTGCCATACAACGAGTATATTTGAATGAAGCAACGCGAACCTATCGTTCCAACTTAACAACTAGTGAAAGAAGAGGAATCAGGAAACTTCTTAGATTGAAAGATAGGTTGCGGTACACGGTCGGCGACAAATGTGGCTCCTTGTGCTTATGCCACAGTCAATGGATAAGACCATCACGAAGAAAGTGCTTTCCGATTCTACGATATATCGTGAAACTACCATGGCTGCATTTACCAAGACATGTGAAGGAGTTATACAGGCAATAACAACCGTGGTGAGGCCAAGGCTCGGTGTTGCTGTTGCAAGACAGCTCTTACAAGGGAAGTGCAAGAGGCGAGGCTGGCAGATCGGAATGGAACCTGTCTGGCTTGAATCCTTTCTTGGCAAGGTCCTCCATCATATATTTCATTTTTGCCCAATGCGTTTAAAAACAGATATGGCCGAGTGGGGAAGGTGCTGAACTGTAGGCGAAGGTCGAGGGTTCGGATCCCGTCATGTGCATACGTTTTGTACTTTTGTTTCTTATTCCTACTTTGTTGTTGAAATTAACTTTAAAAGATTTGAGCATAAAACCTATCTATATTGACAAGATTTTGAGTTGTAGAGGACTATCACTAATCAGAACCCAGCCGAACACACAGCCACCTGCATTAGACCATGTTGGGAGTTTTCGTTACATTATCACTTCTCGGGGTTATAACTTTTCCCACTCGCATCATAATGTTCGAACCCTCACGCGTTGTGGCCCTTCTGTTGGCTAGGTTCGGTCCTGGTGATGGCAGCTGTGCAACTCGTGATGAGCGGAAGACGTTTAATATAGTGTAGTTATTCTTGGCTGGTACATCAATAATGATAGGTTCCATGTTCTAATCTTTCAAATTTCATTTCAACAACATAGAAGGAATGAAAAACAAAAATGCAAAAAGGTGGCACATGACCGGATTCAAACCCTCGACCCTCCGCCTGATAGTCCAGAATCCTCACCACTCGGCCACCCTGTCGGTGTCGTACGTGTGCTGCAATGCGTATAGCAGGGTGGTGGGACATCTGTTTTTTAGCTGTCTGGGCAAAAACGAAATATATGCTGGAGGACCTTCTCCAGCAGGGATTCAAGCCAGACAGGTTTCATTCCGATCTGCCAGCCTCGCCTCTTGCACTTCCCTTGTTAGATTTGCACCCGATCGTTCCCACATTCTATAACTTCGTGAAAACGCGCAAACTGTCCTCAGCAACTGATCTGTCCACGATAGGTCCCGATGATATCAGGACACGATCAATTATTTCATCCTGTGGAGGGCCATCAGACCGACTTAGTTGGCTGCTTGTGAAAGTTTTGTCGCCACTGCTTTAATTCGTGAGAGCACATATTGTGAATGTATACGACTTTTTAGTCTCGCTATCACAATGCAAGATACCATCAACGGCCTCTTATGCGGGCCTCGACGTCACATCTTTGTACACCAACGTTAACAACAATAACGCCGTGGATGCCGTCATATCCCTGTACCAACAACATCAGAGCCAAATTCCAAGCATGGGATTCAACGCAAATGAGATCAAGATCATGCTGGATGCTGTTCTTGCTTGTAACATCTTCTGTTTTAATGACAAAATCTTCGAACAGCGACAGGGTTTGGCCATGGGGAACGCCGTTACTGGCTATCATTTTCTTGGATCACGTCGAACGCACATCGTTAACATCTGAGATTTTGCTGTACAAGCGGTATATTGACGATGTCTTCGTGATTGGGTGTGACAAAACGGAAGTTGAGAAAACATTGAAGCGGTTGAATACGTTTGACGACAACATATCCTTAGATAGAAGAACCTGATGATGACGGGTTTCTTCCATTTCTGAACACGAAGAACTTCTTCTGAACTCGTGAAATATTTGCATTCCCCGTCATGCCTTCGAGATTCTCTCGCTCTTTCAACGTCGTATCAAAAAAAAACACTGATAATGGAGATGTACAGTTGATCCGCCGATAGTTCTGGCATACGATCCACACGCGCCAACTGCGTGTTGGGCAGAGCGGTAGTGAAGCATCAACCTCTCAACTTTGCGCCCGAAGTAAGATCGACGAATGAATGAAACTTCCCGCTCAGAAAAAATTCATTGCCATTGACGACCGCACCCACGGCAATTTCGCTCGCAGGTTTTGCGGTCAATCAATGTCAAAATCAATAACATCGATATTGCCATCCAAAACAAGTATAATATTCGCGATCATCAACCTCGTATAGTTTTCTATACAGGTTTTCGAATAAATTCTTGCTCTCGAGTTTGATGTCGGTAGTGGGTCTGCTGAAGTACGATAGCACCAATCCTTTTCATCCGTTTGAAAGTGCACAGAGATCCTTCAAAAATAACAAATTTAGGCGTCGGTTACGATAGGCGCGCAGTCTGCAGTTGCACGCAGCCATACTGGATCGTGGCTAGTTTGCGGTCCTCCACAATCACGTGCTTACACATGTGAACTGCAGTTGAGAGATGTGTAGGATAGCAAATTTAGGGATTTTGGCAATATTTCCGACATGAAGACGATTCTACTTCTTACAGAGGATGTATTGAAATGCTTCTTTTCTCGAATGAAACATGTGTTGCGTGGACAGATCCTTCGCCAAACTGTTCAGGAGGTATGTGTAGTGTTCGTATTAATCTTTCTGAAATATTTCAAATAATCAGAAAATTCCAGAACTTTACCAAGCAAAAAGTAAAGCCAGGATCTTTTTCACAATCTCTGTGCAGTTTTTCAGAGAACATACTGGCCGTATGAACGAATATTAAAAAGAGGCCGCCATGTTACTATATTCACATTATTTATACATTCACGTTACTCG
>JARK01000447.1:4587-35231 GCA_000688135.1 Ancylostoma ceylanicum
ACAAAAAAAAACCTATTTCGGTGTTTTGAAGGGCCACTTACAAAGAAAAAAAAAACCTCGGTAACCTATGTTAACTCAAAAGCGGAACATTTTTCGATACATAGCCACTAGAGTTCTGGCGGAGGAGAAACAAAAAGGATGGCGACTGTGGATGGCTATTGTTGCATAGATGTGTAACTGCGACGATTATGCCACTGACTGAAATTAGAATCCAATGAAGAAACTTATGTAACTTTAGAAAAATATACCGTAACTGTTGTAGGACTTTTCAAGCATGCTAACATTTGCGCAAGGTTCCAAAAAGTTCTTCACTCAGAAAACTTACAATTCTTCCACATGTAGAAAAGAAACCCTCATAGTCAGAAGATGTCGCTGGACGAGGAAGATATTTCACAGCCATTTTTTAAACAATAAGAGACTTTATTGCATTGATTCCGCAGATATTTTGGAAGGTTAGAAGTGCATTTCTCCTACTGTGATCTTCCGTATTTTTTTTCCGTTTTTCGGGCCAAATTCCGGAAGATGTAAAACGTAAAATGGTCGGAAAATGGAAAGAGCAAAACAGAAAACGGAAAATTCCGCACACCCCTGATCAGGACGTGTTTTGGCGGGCGGTGCGCCCTCACGTCACGCCGAAACTAACACACCATATTTATAAACTTCTACATCTATTGTACGGGACCTTCAGTGTTAATTCCCGCAAAGTGCTCTTTTTCTTAATAACAAATCGTATCATCTCCTAGTATTATCACGCTTTGTTTCCATATGTACTTCACCAAGCTATGTTGCAACTTTCTTAAAAAAATTATAAGTTCCCACATGTCGTATTCACACACAACGCGTATCTTTCCAATGGGTAGGCACCGTGTCACCGCACATCCAACACGTTCGATGTTTTCGTTGGCCATCTAAAACGAGATGAAGTTCTCCATTTCCATCTGATATTAAGTGGACGGCATCAAAATAATGGCTTACGTTTACAAATTTCGTGATTTTGCCTGCTCCTTCCATCGCATCTGTATACTTGAGGTCTGCGGGAATACCTTCAGTTTCAACTTGACGCCACCATTTTGTTATTGCCTGAATATTACTGGGGGAGTTGACTAAGAATAAAATGATTTGCGAAGCAATCACAGTGCCGGGTTCTCGTTGTTCGAAAAATACGTCTACGGTCTGCTCATTGTTGATTAAATTGAACTAACTACTGTAGAACAGGGACTTAAAGACATCGTTTCACTTGAGCATCATTTCCCAGATTTTCGTATGAGAAGAATCTCCAGTGGTTGCTGGTTGGAGTGGTGTCCGTGGTTCGGTACAAAATTGCCGAAAAAAAACCGCCTCCGATGCTCATTTCTAAAGGAAATATCCAAACTTTGTATTTTACTGCTCTCCTTATATCGGCCAAACCAAATCCAAACTTATATTGAAAACTCATATCTAAACGTTGACCCCATACATTTCGCATTGATACATGAAAGTTGACGAAAATGTTGAAAGCAGTGTCTCACGTCAGAATCGTTTTCGAAATCTCTACACGGAAAGAATCTGCAGAAGATGCCTATTAACACATTTGCGATAATGTGCTCAACCGCTTGACACGAGTGGAGCGATGCGTGGGACCGCATGCACAACCGGTTGGTCATAAACGCGTGCTTAAGGGGGCCACCGTGTCCCACGTGCCACACTATCCCGAGAGCGTAAGGTCGCGAATGTCTTAATAGAATGTCATCCATGTATCTTCACAAAAGTGCAGGAAAACCCTTTATTGACCCCCCCCCCCCTTTACAGCGAATTCGGGATGCACGCAGAGACATTTCACAAGGTTGTGTACCGGTGACGTCGAATGTTGGCACCTTATACCAGGAAATCTAGAAACCGTGTTTTACATGGAATAAAACCGTGTTCTGCATGGCATTGAAGGATGCAAATCCCACGCTTAAGACATGCAGATCTCTGCATGGGTTTTGCATGAGGGGGCGTGGGTTTTGCGGGGGTTCACGTGTACTGCACATCGAACATGACGTGGTCTTGCTCATTTGGGGGTGCTGTGGACAGCATCCCAGCGGGTTCTATGGCAAAAATCTTGCTCTGCTGTGAGCAATTGAAGACCCGGGATTCACCCCTAACGTCTGGCGTCCAGCGCCTTGGTTTTAGTTAGTTTTTGGCGGAGTCCACTTCTGATGGATGTCCCATTGAGGTGTTCCGTACATTAAGATGGTAAATGTTATTCATGTTAATATGCAATATTTTATAAATCAAAGAATCCTACAATTTCTTGGTATAACCATGTGAGTACCAATTACTAAATTTTTTCAGATATAGACCACCTTGAATGTGAAGATATAACGGCAATAATCAATAAAGAATAACATAACCGGTTTATTTACAAATCGATGCAAAACCCAAGCATACCTATGCAAATCCCGGTTTAATCTCGTGCAAAACACGGATTTTTAATCAATAGTTTTCAGCAATGCCTAAATCTCATAATTCTCAATCAATAGGACCACGGGTCACACGCAAGATTGTGGGCAGCCTCCAATTTGTTCATGAGCGCCTGCGATTGCGAGCAAAAGAGGAAGGGCGCACACGGGATCAACTCACCGCAGCAGCAACTAATTTGCCAACAATTCCGTTCCCAAGTTTAGCGTTTAAGCCGCAAGATCCAGACCCTTCGGTGGACACTAAGTTTCATGTTTTTACAACATCGGTTTTCGCAGTCTTGGGTCATTACGCGAGAAAACGACCTCCTAACAACCTTTCGCCTGCACAGCGCTGCGGCCTACGCGAAATACGTGATCTTTGCGCTGCTGGAAAGATCAAGATCTCCACTAGCGACAAAGGAGGGGAGTTCGTGATAATGTCACGTGAACTAGACATGGCAATAACCAGGTACCATCTAGAGGATGATAGAACATACGTGCCATCATCCGCCGCGGAGTTTAGAGAACACTACCGATGGCTAAACAGGGTATGGGTAGAAACAGCCAGATCTGCGGGAATACCTAAGAACACCATTACGCGCCTTAAGAACGATCTTCCGGTTTGTCCCGTCCTCTATACGCTTATCAAAACACACAAACCTCCTACTTCTGGTCTGGTTAGCAGCGACCCCAAGGACTACAAGGTTAGGCCAATAATCAGCGGGATAGGTGGCCCTACGGATAGGATTTCGTGGTTGCTAAACATAATTCTTGCCCAATTACTAAAACATGTGCCGGCTCACCTCTCCAATACCAATATGTTCCTTGAGCACTTGCGCAACGCACGTCTTGTGCGAGAGTGTGTCATAGAGTCATTCGACGTGACTTCTCTGTACACCAACGTTCCGAACGACGCCGCGCTGCAGGCTATCTTCGAGCTGCTCACGGAATACCAAGGCTCTCTGCGCTTGTATGGGTTTAATATTAGGCAACTAATGACACTGCTAGCCGAATGCTTGAGCTGCTCCATTTTCCGTTGGGCTGGACAGTACTATAAACAGATTAGGGGGCTTGCTATGGGACAAAGGTTGGCACCCACCCTGGCTATAGTTTTCATGTCTAAGGTGGAGAAACCCCTACTGCAACGCAAACCACTGTTGTACTGCCGCTACATAGATGACTGTTGCATTGTATGTCCGACTCAGACAGAGATGGACACTTGCTTCAACCTGTTAAACCAGCAGTTCCCTCATATTCAATTCACCAGGGAGAAACCAAGGGACAACTGGCTGGCCTTCTTGAACGTGCAGGTATACCTGGCGCATGGGGAATATAAAACTAGATGGTATCGTAAGCCCAGCAGCAAGAACATCTTAATCCATTACCTCTCTGCTCACCCCATCAAAACCAAACGGTCAGTCATAGGGAACATGTATCGTACTGCCGCAAAGTTAACATCCAGTACTGAGGAACGAATTTGGTCGGTAAACATGGCGCACGAAATTGCTAAGTCCAATGGTTACCCCATAAGGGAGTGCTCTCCACGTCTCGCCCATCGCAGGTCACGCCTGACGGATGGCTCCGAAAAGATTCCTTTCTGCCTACCCTTCATCTCGGATGAAGTGAGTAACGCAGTACGGAGGAGCCTACGTCAGGCGGGCCTGCAAGATGATGTGAGAGTGGTGGACATACCGCCACCCAACCTCAAACGGCACCTAGTTCGCAATCGGGCGTATGATCGCATTTGCACAACCCCTGGATGCGTCATTTGCCCGCATGGGAAAGACGGTGACTGTATGATCTCAGGGACAATTTATCTCATCACTTGTCAGGCGTGCGGGGACGAATACATAGGGGAAACTGGACGGCCGCTTTGCGTTAGGATAAAAGAACATCTGGATGGGCTTTCCAAATCAAAAACCGCCACTCCTTTGGGTACTCACCGCAGGTTATGCCATGAAAACTCCGAAATCCAGATTGGAGTCACGATCTTGTCGCGAGAGCCCGAAATTATAGCGCGCAGGACTTTAGAAGCGTTTTGGATCACAGCTAAAAGTCCAAAAATGAATAGAAAAGATGAGTGCATCGCTATAACAAAAGAGCTCGCCTTGTATCAGAACCTTTGCGGGTTTTGATCTGCGGGGGCGGGTTGTTAAGGCACCTTATAAACCCCTAGGAGCACGGGTTTGGTACTAGTGGTCCGCTGTTCGGTCATCGTGTTCGCAACTAAGGTGAGCGCTCATTGTCTGTGTTTCTCTAATACTGTTTTTGAGTTTACTGGCTGGATGAATGATGTTCTGTAGAAGGATGAGGCGTTTGAGGGGATAAATCACTCATGACTTTGACTTTCCAGGCTCTGACGAAGGCGACATCGCCGAAACGTTAGCCTCAATAAAGATCAATAACCATCTTGGCTAACAGCTCGAAAGAATCCTCACGTAATCTACAACAACAATGCTTAAATCTATGCAAAACCCATTCAGAACCCATGCAGAACCCTTACGTCTCCAAATCCGATGCAGATCCCAAGCAAAAACCCACGAAAACCCCACGATTTTCTCGAACCGATGCAAAACGGTTTTTAGATTTCCTAAGTTGTAGCTCAACTAGCGTTTTGAATTTTCCACGGAGGAAGAGGTTCAGCACCTGCTGGAGATTCTTCTGTATATATAAAAGTGAAAGTTTGTGTGTGTGTGTGTGTGTGTGTGTGTGTGTGTGTGTGTGTGTGTGTGTGTGTGTGTGTTCCGAATAGAAATCGCTGAGAGAGAACCAATCCGGACCAAATTTTGCACGCAAGTCAAGGACTTGCCGGCGGAGGTTATAGGCTACTTTACGCCGGGAACTATTGATTGATTTATCGGTTATATCGATTTTATTGATTTTTCGACGTTTTTGCTCAAGGACCGGCGAATACGTGCCCACTAGGGTTCCTTAATCCGCTGAACATGAATATGACAACCGTTCTGGGTGAGGGTATCGATTTATTGATTTTATCGATTTTCTCCACTTTTACCCGGGGGCTGACGAGGACATGTCTACCGGGGTTCTCCAATGTGCTGAGCACGAATATGCCAACCATTTTGGGTGAGGGTATCGACTTATTGATTTTATCGATTTTTTCCACTTTCGCTCGGGGGCGGGCGAGGACATCTCTACCAGGATTCTTCAATGTGCTGAGCAAGAATATGTATAACGATTCTCTTCAAGATGTTATCAATTAATTGGTTTATCGACGTTTCTCACTTTTGAGGGGGTGATCACCGAAATGATGATTACTTTAAATCAATGTTCATTATGCATTCTGATTATCCGCAAGAGCGTGAGAGCCCGGGGTAGTAAAACTCCAGAGCGAAGCCGGGTATGCCGTCTAGTTTCTTACAAAAATCCCGGGAACACCGCCGATAACGTATCTTGTTGATTTCTGCCCCGTAGACATGAGCTGAAAACAATAAGACCTCCAAGAGTTCCTTTTGTGACGAGATATGGATTGCCAGAAATAAAAAAGTGCAAGAAAGAACTTGAGAGTTGAATAATTTTTTCGAGATTTTCGGTTCTCCATCACTTACCAATTCGAGAGCATCTTGTAGAGGCATGTTGTAATCCCCAATTTCCTCTATGTTCATGGCTTTACCATTTGATGGACTTCCTATATCAGCTCTACAATCAGATGACTTATTGTTTGCTTCCTTTCCAAGAGCTTGCTCGTCGTACGTCTGAAGATGAGTCCGAGATGCATGTTTGAAAGTCAATTCGTTCCAAGCAACTTATAAATAATGAATTCATACCACAAATTTCATCTTAGCTGCAATGGGAGCATAAACAGTTTGTTTGTTCTTTGCCCATCCAGTTGCCAGTAATCTCCTGAATTAGCACTGTCTGTAGACAAAAATTAAGTGGAAGAGCTCAGGATGTCATTGCCTGTAGTAGTTGTGCATGTTTTGCGCAGTTATCCTCATGTTTTTCGTCATACCATCGGCACCACCATCACCTGGGAGTTTCACTGCAATTCCACGGTTTATGCACGACGGGAAGTAATGTGGTGTTAAAATTATGTAGGGTCACTCCGACAAGTAATAAGTGCACATCAATTTGGAAGTTCAAGTTGAATAATTTTTCCGGAAATCTTGAAAAAATTATTCAACTTTCAAGTTATTTCTTGCACTTTTTTATTCCTGTCAATCCATATCTCGTCACGAAAGGAACTCTTGGAGGTCTTATTGTTTTCAGCTCATGTCTGCGGGGCAGAAATCAACAAGATACGTTATCGGCGGTGTTCCCGGGATTTTTGTAAGAAACTAGACGGCATACCCGGCTTCGCTCTGGAGTTTTACTACCCCGGGCTCTCACGCTCTTGCGGATAATCAGAATGCATAATGAACATTGATTTAAAGTAATCATCATTTCGGTGATCACCCCCTCAAAAGTGAGAAACGTCGATAAACCAATTAATTGATAACATCTTGAAGAGAATCGTTATACATATTCTTGCTCAGCACATTGAAGAACAAAATCTCTTCTTCTGTATGTTTTAGAGGAGGAAATTTTCCATTTGATTACAGAATCTGGCTCCCCGAAGACTGCTCGTTTTCACGCAACCTAGAAAATTTAAACTCCGGGAAAAAATAGAGCTGATCGTCTTCTATGGACACTTTGTAAACCATTTGTTGATTTCGAGTCAGGGAACTTCAGCTCGGGGTCTAAGTCATCCTACTTTTTTACGATGCTGACGGGCCCTATAGGTGAATTTTACTCTGAAGTTTCTTTCCGCTGTGGAGCCGCGGTACGAGGCCGATCCGAGGTGGATCCGCGGTTGCCCGCGATAAATCAGTACATACCAGCGGTGGAATACCGTTAGTGACGTTACTCCCGCACGATGCCCGCAAATGCCCACGGTGGATTTCCAAATTCCCGCGGTGGATCCGCGGTATCACTGTTTCCCAGGGTGGATCTGCACATGCCGCATGGTGGACCCGCACATTCCCACATCCGTGGATCCGCAGTAAAAATGATAAGATACATCACGAGATCAAACTACACCAAACGTGTCGACACATATGGCCTAGTGGATAAGAGGGGGGTACCACCGATCAACCATTCGAGAGGGCCAGTAAGGTTCAAATCCTATGGTAGAGGAAAGCAGAAATTTCAGTGTAGCATGTGCAATCAATCGAAATAGCTTCACATTCCATTTTCGAATTTTTCCACCATCTTCACCACACACTAAATTCCGAAGTGGTTCCGACCCGTGCAAAAATGTTTTGACGGCACCGGGAATCGAACCTGTGGGCGCGACAAATGCCAGCGCTGCTCTCTCGCGTGCGCTGCCAATCAATACTGGTTTAACACGTAATGGAGTGTCAATCATATTTTGACACGTAACTTTTTCGCTAGCAAGGTCTACTTTCGTTCATTTTAATGGTGTATTTCCAGCCTTTATTCAAACCTCTCCCTGATGTTGCCGTAGGGCGCTTGAGCCCGATTCTTGCGCTCGTCTTCCTCCCCCTCCAATACGACCCCCCCCTATTCCCTCCTCCTCCCATACGACCCCCTCCCCATGGGGAATTCCCATCGGACGCTTGACCCTGGTTCCAATACAGGCACCAAGACGCTGAGTGAAGTCGCTGCCAGCGGCGCAAGTGGTTAAGGTTCAACTCATCCAACATTTTTTGAAATGCTCTCTCTCAACTTATCCAGATTCCAGAGAAGATATGGACAAGCCCGGTTAGTAGGTTTCGGGTATCACAAAAACCTACTAACCCCACGAATGAATTGCCTCTCAATGAAAACGATAGGATCCAAAATATATTTCTGGCCTAGGCCTGAACGAAGCGTGACTTGGGGGCCTAAGCGGTAAAACATTGCGCAAGGGCAATCCAAATGGATTTAACTTCAGGGTAGAACACGCTTCCCCAAAAGAAAAACGGTTGTTGTTACCATATTCTAAAGGAGCAGACAACAAATTATCAACAAATTACTTCATTAAATTGTTTTTAGTGCGATTTCCGCGTAAGTACACCAAAATTTCGTGCGCTGCCAAAACGGAAACTAACGGTAACCCGAGTGGTACCCTAGCTTTGATGTTTTTTTGAGTTTTTCCTGGGTTCCATAATAGGAGGCTTCTACCAAATCCCACGGAAATTCAGGGTCTCCTTACGAATTGACAGGGAAGTTCTGGGAGGAAAGCAACGTATGCTATCCCAATCTCAGAATCCACGTTTAATCTCGACTTTCTATAGTCTGTCCACATAAGAGAGAAGTCATTAGAATCAAACATACAGTACGCGTAAAAACTTTACACCCACCCTAGAAATTTCTCTGTTCAGGACGAGGATCAAAATTTCCGGAGAAATGGAGTTCAAGTTTACTGTCGTTTTCGACGTGCTACAAAACCCCCGTAAGTTTTTGTTGGGTCTTTTCTTGGTGATCCTCTAATTTCTTATTCGTTCTTGAAGGGAAGACGCGGCGGTTTAAAACTTCACGCCCACCCTTGAAAAATGTCGACTACTCAGGAAAGGTGTTGCTAGCAAGCTACCGAATGATACATACTGATGTAGTAGCGTTCAAAAAGACCGTAGAAAACCCTATGAAGCGTTTGAAATCAATGCTTGGGGTATTTTGCCAGTCGCTGACTGAGCAAGCCCATCACTGAGAAAGGGTGAACAAAACGAAATTTTCTTAAAAACCTGAGTGA
The DNA here is from genome assembly GCA_000688135.1 of Ancylostoma ceylanicum. Lineage (NCBI taxonomy): Eukaryota > Metazoa > Nematoda > Chromadorea > Rhabditida > Ancylostomatidae > Ancylostoma > Ancylostoma ceylanicum. The sequence goes on from JARK01000447.1 coordinate 13,702, forward strand.
GCGCAGACGCTTATCGAGGATTTCCATGAGCAACTGTAATAAATATAAACAGGGAAGAAAACACTTGAAGACATTTCAAGGCCGACACCAGGGCCGTTTCATCCGTCTGGTCTTCCTCCTCCACAACGTCGGCCGAGAAAAACCGCACTATATTCTCGCTGACTGTCTCCAAATCGACCAGTCTCTACGAATATCGTGTTTAAGGATTCTTGAGGCAAGAATATAAGGCATGTTTCCCGGACCGCGCCATACCACCCTTTGAGTGGAGTGATTTTGTTAGGTAAAATATGAACAACATGTGGGCTTGGATGGCATTTTTTCTAGTGCTTACTAACATCCGGGATTTCACTCATATCATCTGATGATGCTTTCATTGGTCAGCGTAGAAGTCAGACCACAATTTTCGTGGCTGAATTTTGCATTACTATAGAGATTCATGGGAGAAGTAAGAGCTTTCTTTTTTGCCGCAACTTTGGCGGTTGAATTTCGGTGATCAGGACAGACCTCTAACTTTAGGATTGCAGATGTGGGATTCAGATAAGCTCATCAACTCATAGCAGTGCTCTACAAAAGCATTTGTCATCATATTTCCGTTGACACGGCGTGCACAATTTCATTTTCCGCCAGGATCACGAGTCGGAGCACCCTTCACGTCTAACTGGCAGCCTCTCACTGTCACCCCTATGAGCTAGCACGCCTATTTTTGCAATTTAAAAACCACGAGAAACTTAGATGGCATAATTGTTGACGAGGTCCACAGCAGTAGACACCAATCACACCACCTACAGAGCCTCGAAGAAACAATTTTCTCCGGCTCTGCATCTAACTCAGCGAGAGCCATGGACAACTTTGTCACCGCTATGAGGAATTGACTATTTATATTATAGTAGTAATCTGCAAAGCAAAACCTAAGGAATGCTAATTTACAGGAATCGCCTAGTTTTATTACGATAAAAAAAGCCTTTCCAAGGGTGCGCGTAACGTTTGAACCGCGGAGCTTTCCCTTCAAAAATCAAAAAAAAAAGAGGATCACTAAAAAAAGACCTAGCAAAAGTTTAGGGGTTCGCAAGCACGCCGAAAACGATAATGAACTTTATTTGTCGGAAAATTTCGATCCTCTTCCGAAACGGCGAATTTCTGGGCGTAAAGTCTTGATGCGCACTGTATATATTTATGTTGAAAAATAAGCTGCAAACGGACAATGACGATTGGTTTCTGCGAACTCTTCTTAACATATTTTAGTGAGCTATGATGCTTGTCCAAAAACGGCCGGCATACCCTCTAGAAGCAATTAAACTAATGCAGGCAGAAGTCTAATTTACAGCATGATGTGTCATGTATTCTAACTTACAGCATGATGTGTCATGTATATCGACGGAATGTTAAGAAGCAGTACTGCTCTGAAAGTACCATAGAATTTTTTGTGACTCCAACTGCACAAACAAATAAAAAGGTAACCTTGACAGGTTTGTTTAGTGATAACTGCATTCGTAACATAACCTTTATGGCTTGTGAACCAAAGATTCTCATTTATACATGCACGGAAACGGTCAAGAGGTACCGACCTAGTTAGCAAAACCCATGTGGAGACTCGGCGGCTATCAGTAACCTACCATAACAGTGTTGTGCAGCTGATTACAGGGTCGGAGGGTTCTTACACCGTCCTTGCACTAAAGGCGAGGTCCGGGCAAAATTTCGACTCCTGAATTTCATTGAATTCGTCGCCCACTGCCACATCTTGGACAGAACAATCGAAAAATGCATGAGGCAGTTCCAAAACGATTCCTATCGACCAATTTTTGCATGGCCTTTGCACGTTCGCAGCGTCCGTGCTTTTAAATAACGTTATACGGCGCGCCCACATGTCGTCTATTGTGGCGCCGTAAGGAAAAATCAATTTAAGAAGACTGTACATAGTCCGCTTAATGAGGATGGTTCCAAGAAGTGTTTGTTAATGTGTCCATGCGCATGATACATCGTTGTTCATCATGCATGCGAATACCATTTGTGAATTGGGGCATGTTTTCCTATGGCTACCACAAGCCTCAGGCGTTTTGTGCCATATCTTCCTGCAGAGCTTACGTTAAGCTCTCGAATTTGAAATGCGTGATTTGACACATATGGTTTGAACTCCAAGGAACAAAAAGAACCTGAACGGGGAAGTTTTTGGCCGGACCTTGCCTCTAAGCTCTTCCAATTTCCACACTTATGGTGAGCTTACGCTACACTGCAAAATCTAGCCGATTACCGCCTGTGGTTAGTCAAATATGTAAAAAGTGAAGGAATGAATAAGCTGAGGCCTAAAAAACTTAATAGCGAATTTTGAAAGAAAAAAAAAACATCGGATGATTTTAGTATCCTTCGTCCTCATTGAGGAACACTACCATTGCCGTTATCAGGACCTGTACCCGTCTACCATGTTACGAATTTTCAAACCTACGTAACTACTAGCAGAAGATTCAAATGTAGCTCTACAAGCCTAACTCATGGACCGCGCTGGTCTAACTACAGGCGCTCTGCGGCTGGCTGTAAGCTCGCACGCTGTCGCTGAACCACATCTGACGCTCTTCAGGTCGGCTACCTCTTAACACTGAGCCACTTATGAGGGATGTCAAAGCTCTAATGCAGTGGTATGACTTGGTTCTATTATTTAATATTTATATTTTTTTACTTGTTATTGTTATTGATAAGAGTAAAGATTATGAAAGCTCAAGAACAAAATATTGAAAAGCCATATGATATACATACTGTGGCGGCCAGAAAGAAATGACAATTAGCAGTATCAAATGCGAATTTGGAGCATGATAGTTTTGTTTGGAAGCAGTTTACGGTTATGCTACGCACCGGAAAAAAAAACGATGCTTTGATCTTATCAAATCCTCTAACTTTTTTTTGAATAGCTCAATCCGTAGCTGTTGTGAGTTACAGCAAAAGATTCTGCCTTCGGCAGTGCCTCTGATCATATCTTATTGAACGTCACTGTATGCGTAACTGTTGAGAAGTCAATTAAATAGCTAACACTTACGAGGGGTGTACTCTTTTTGCAGACAAATTCCTTTAGTACATGTATCAGCACCACATTTACTGCACGTTGTTCCTTTCACGTATAATACACCATTTGGGTTGTATTTTCTGGAATTTAATACTTCAAGGTTGCACTGTACATATTCGTATATCACCAGATCACGTGAGTTCATTCTGTAATCAAGCTTGTGCAGTGTCATGCCTGAATCATCAATTTGTATATGAATGAGAAGCTACCGCAAATGGATACATCATTTCCTGTTGAACTACTCTTTACTTACAATTAGTAAACAGTATGGTGTTTGAAAATATGTTCAAAAATTGGTTTTACATGGATTTTGGTAAGCCAAGGCGAAGGAGCAGTGCCAGCCATCCTCTCGTGAAAGTAAGAAAAAGCATGCGACCTACTGTGACCTATCAGCTGGTGAAGTGAGGAAACGAGGTATGGAGCGCTGTACCTGGAAAGGGCGGCGCGGCCAAGTCCCACGATTGGTCAGGTCACGGTCAATCGCAAACCTCGGCCCCGCTGCCCTTTCCAGGTGTAAGGCATTCCTCGCACTGATTGCGGGATATATTAGCTATCGCCTAGAGCGAATCCTTAGGGGATATATGTGACCGGCAATCTATACATTGTCATTACACCGATATTGTGTTTTCCTTCCATCTGTTCCTGATTGGCACTGTAACATCTAATCCCACTTAATAATTAAACCGAGTATTTTTTTAAAGTTCAATTTGAAAGCTTTGGGAACATTTATAATACTGTAGAAATGTCTCTATGCATTCTTTTGGTTCTCGCAAACATTTTATACGACTTTGTAAGATCCTTTCGGTGGCAAATCTTGGTTTTCGTGTTTGAGGCGTATTAAGTTAATGACAGCCGCTCGATGCTGCCTGACGCACGAGGAAGCCGAGGGGCCGGCCGACGCTGGCGTCGCCCATACCTTCGCCGTCGACTCTGGTTCGAGCCTAACGCGCCACACCCGAGGAAACATGACATACGGGGCATTATATACGCAGACCATCTTCATTCCATCTCCACATGCCGTTGTGTATGTGCATGCCATGCCCTTCGCATCATCTCGTACGATCTGACATGTAACCTCTCAGCGTAGAAAGGCGAGTCGAATGGAGAATGTTTGTCGAAGGCTTACCGCAGAAAAGTTATGGTACGACGGACCCCATTTCAAGGTATCCGGAATAATGCTCTGTCTGACCTCGTTATACCATGCATTCAGCAGCTGCTTCGTCTCCGTCAAAACGTTAAAATCCTTCTTCTTAGGAATTCTAACAAAAAAAGGTAACGAAATCCATTCTGCGAATTACAGATCAAGGAGTTTGGAAAAATTCAACTTACATCCCCTCACGGAAGTCTAAACCCTCTCCATTAACTTCAAGGCCTGTGTCTGGTATTGCTGTACAATTTGTCAACGCTTCATGGGCGATCATCTCTACATTGCAGTCCCACACCTGGAAATGAAGAAATGTTCCCGTTATGTGTACTGCTATTTTCGCTACATACTGGTAATGATATAAATATACTTTTCAATTCAAAATAGGAAAGAAAGCGACCACTTTCAGAAATGGAAACATGACTGTTAATTTGCTATTTTCAGCGTAATACTAGAATTCAGTCAGTCATAATCCATGCATAGCCAAGCACGGGTCTTCATGAGTTCAAGTGCCAACCCATGTGACCATTAATTATGGGAATCCACTTGTCAGAAGAGATTTATAGCTTTTTGCTGGTTGAGGGACAATGTTCTTTGTTCTCAAGAGGTCATACTGTTTGTTTCACCAATCCTGCCATTTGACAGGCTTCCAAGATGATGTAAGCCTCGCCAGTTATTGTAGGCGACACATGTTTTCGCACGTTTCCATGAATTGATAGCGCTCAATTTCCAAGGTTTGACTTGTCTTGTGTACCTACACGCAAAACATTAAATTGCTCTAATTTTTGGAACAGGTAGTATGTACATAAAAACTTACAGATACTACTTTCACCTCTATGTCGTGGAATTTCTCAGTAACATCACGAGCAACTCAACTCGAAATATCTTTTTTCCACTTACTCTAAGGTCCATGAGCTTTTCAAAGTGTACTACCGCAAAAATAATGAAAAAATGTGAGTGAGGCTCAACGGCCATGTGTCAGATGATGTTGCGTAACCAGATATTAACGTGATCCGGTGTTACTTGAAGCGCTGATCCCACCGATGTACTTGAAAAATAAACGGTCAAAAACTATTCTTTTAAGACAAAATTCGATTTTGACGCGGGCGAGTTTCCCTGCTACAGAGCTAGGAGAAAAAGATGACTAATTGAGGCTATACATCAAAATGAACTTCTCCGCAGCACCTATGATAGACTGAACAAGTATTCTCGCATTGGAAAACCCTGCCGTGCTGCACCCTCAGCAAGCTTTTGCTGAAGAAAAGCGGAAAATTTACAAAGGATCGCGTGACTTATAGGGCTCCCGACGTATCTCTGGAACTTAAAGCACATCTTTGCGTTTAGCGGTTCGCGTGTATTCGGCTGATGTGAGAAGCTTGAACGCGATCTCTGAAATCACACACTGCCTCTAGGTTCCGAGTTTCTGGTGGGATAAGCTGAACTAATAATTTAAGACATTCACGACCTTACGCTTTTGGCATGGAGTGTCACGTGGGACACATGCGCTTTTGCACAAATAGGACCCGTGCTCAACCGCTTGAGCCCGTGGTCCAACGTGGAAGGAATTTTTGCTTTGCTGCAGAGTACTCCGAAAATGCAAGGATCTGAGACAAACCAAACGCAAATATGCACGAGCTTGAAACTAATTCATGAAGTACACCTGCATAAGATATAGTAAGTAAGTAAGTTAAGCTTCATACGTATTGTTCTTTTAGTTGTCAGTGTCCACCACGCATTAAAGAAGAACGAGAGATTGTCTGCTCTGCCCATCGCGAGTATAGAACGATTGAACATTTTTTAGTATGCCACTATATAGGAGTTTGCTAATTATGATTGCTTCGGAAAAATATAACAGTGAAAAGGGCGTGCCCACCCGGTTGAGCACGCGGTATATCAGAAAGAATTGACCACAACAATATTTATTGTCAAAAGTTACTCTGGGAAGTCCGTTCTAGGGTTTTATTGTTTTAACTTACGCGTGCCCTTCTTGTAGTCACCATATGACTAAATGAGTATATGTACTATGTTCGGGGGATGCATTGCTAACATTGCATTGCATTGTAAATATCTCGATATTCTTGTTAACTACGTCAAGCTATTACAATTGCGTTCACGTTAGTGCAGGAGGCTACTTCTGATAAACAACTGATATTACCGGAAACGTACCATCCTGAACATTTGTTGTGCTTCTGGTAGAGCCTTGTTAGATTTATCCGTTTGCTTCCCCATCGCAACAATTTCCCGTTTGTCATTGTGGAAGTTCAGGATCATCTCACGCCATTCGTCAGTTATCAACGAGTTTTCACATCCGAAATCTGAAGATAGTTTTTTTTTGCGGTGCTCAATCGTTACTGGTGAAATGTCCAGATAAGCAAGAACGTTAATTTATATTCAATGGGTTGAAGGTGTCCAAAAAGTTCAAGAAAATCGCCTGTTGCATCCGAAGATGACTAAGAATATACGTACCTGTCATATCTGCTCCATTGAGGAGTGCCACTACAACGACAAGAAGACTCTAAAATCAAATGCGAATCTATCACGATGAATCGAGAAATACTCCACAGCCAATACACAATATTGTGAGGTTAGCTCTAGCATGACGCTAGTGGTGACGAAAGGAGGTACGAGGCAAACCCACCAGGGTAAAAGTCCCCATCGAAAATAATAACGTTATAACGTTGCCAATGTGGTTTATATTGAGTTTCTGCTCCACACAAAATTTGGTCCCGCCTCCATGCGAATGCATTCCTACTGTAGGCTCGTTCAATCTCATTGCTTCGAAATCCGCATCCACGCATTGCATTCACCTTCCTCGAACACCGAGCACATGGTTATTCGCTCGCTAAGATGACCAGCTACTTGTAATATGAGCTGGGCAGAACAAAGATGATTGTCGGTGCTCTACATATGTTCCAATAATTTTACACGAATAGAGCTTTTCCATTTCATGCTATATGGGGGTTGCGAAATCGCGCCATTTGGGACTATGGACAAAGCTCCGACATTCGCAGTCCACCTCCGACGTACTGCAATTACAACTCACCGAAGTTAATGTGGGAATTCTAGCATTGATACCCATTTCCAACAACCTCTAATTTTTTGAACTTTCACTCATCTCATACAGGTTTTAAAACTTTCATTCATCCCACTTCCAAACGGCTGTGTCTTGAGAGGTGCGCTTCAGGTCTTATCAGAAGGGGGTGGGGCGAGTGCATGATGCGGGAGCGCCGTAGTCCCTCCTTGGTTCACCCACGAAATGCCTAGAAGTTGAGGCTCGAAAACGAGTTTTTAGGAAGTTTAGCACTGATTCACTCAGTGCTAAATGACTGGGATCGAAATCTTCATGACTTTTCAATGAGAATTGCAAGTACGATTCCGAGGCGGGGGGGGGGGGCCCCTTTGGGCGCTCACACCTGTCAAAGCGAAGTAGCCGCGCTCACACAATAGAGTTCACGTCAACATGGCTGCTCTATTGTCACAAAATTTTTTGTTAGCCAATAACTTGTGACTGGTATATGTTTGCAGCATTTTTTGCGTCATGATTTTTCATCACAAAGTTGGTAGCAACTCTCGCAGAATTTGGTACAAAATTGTACTGTGAACGAATCAGAATTAACAGGGCACTGATATAATGCAATGGGCTTTGGGGAAAACTGAACATGCCCTTCCTGCAGGAATAATTTAGTACATATTAAAGCCAGGGGACCACCTCGTTTTGTATGTTGAAGATAGCAACATAACCTGGACATTTCCGTCATGACAATCCCGGTAAGATACACCAACAGGCACAAAAGCGACAAATGCCCCGTTCTCAAAGGAGTCGAAGTGGCTAAAATTTCGAGCCGGTAGGTGGATCGCTCCAAGCTGTGCTTGCTGCCCGCCACGGCTGAAACGTTGGCAAACGAGTCTTGGCGTGTCCGATTGATAAGATCAACGGCTTCACACGTCAATTCGGGTCACCAAATTGTTACAGACCCCTTCCTGGAAAACGGGTTTAAAGACCGTATTGAGACAATTTTTGTATACCGCTAGAATCAGCGTGCCGGGAAGATGCTGAATCTGCTATTACCTCAGCCACGGAAACCAGGTGGGCCTCTTCCTTTAAGTGACATATATCATTCTGGTGAGTGTACGCCGGCGGTTTCCGCCTGATTTGCTGGGAAACACCGTGTTTTTCACGAAGTTCCGCCGGTTTTCGGGTAAATTCCGGCTGGATCTCGTGTAAATCGCGCATTATCAGAACAATCGGTGGATCTCGCCTAAATTCCCGGTGAGTTCCTGTTAGGTTTGGTCGACCGCTGGTTTCCGCCTAAATTACGCATAAATTCCGGGTAAATTGGGAAAATACTAGATCATGCGAAAATTGTTCCAACGTTTTGCTAGATCTCTCCAAAGCTGTGTCTGTACTTCTTCGCGAGGCGACAACGACGCGACGATTATCACAACATGTGCAACACCACAGGTGAAGCTGTATACTTGGTCGTGACTCTACCGTCGCGTAGAAGTAAACTGTTCAGGAGTGCCTGGTCCCTCTAACAAGGGAAGTGCACGAACTTAAGCTGCGATTCTGAAACGGGACATATATGGTAGGAAAGCTTGTCCCAAACGATGTTACAGATCATACTTGAATTCTGCTAAATGGTTAATGCAAGCTTAAAATTCCACGTCGATGATTTCCTACCGCACTGACATACACCGCCTTCACTAACAGCGATGCAGCTGGATGGCCGAGTGCATAGTGACGCAAACTCATAAGCAGAGGCTCGAGGGTTTGAATCCCGTCATCATGTTTTGTTTTTCAAATTTCCACTTCTAACCTTTAACGGAATCCGGAGCTGTTCGGGAGGTAAATAATTAGTTACTTTACACCATTTGAGCTATTGGAAGTTTTCTCTATATAAGGCCCACTACTCCGCCTAGTAAAGGCTTGGCTCGATGCCCTCTTGGAATTAGTCATTCTTCTGAAAAGAAAATTACTCCAAAAATACCTGTTCAGTAGGTGTGGGCTTGCCCCCGGATTCGATGAACGGGGTGTTCGAAGGTGAACTGCGAGTTTCGATGTTCTCACAGTGTACGTCCCAGTCGACGTCCATTTTCTCGTCATTGTCGTCAAGACATTCCTCGTCTTCTATCGTTGAGTCACAGTAAGCCACGTTGAGTAGAACCCTCTCAAAGGCCTCCGCCATCTTGCGCTTCTGGTGAGTTGCGTTGGTGACATCACCTGACCAAATTTGGCCAGCAAAAGCGCAACCACGCGTGAGCGGTCGAACATTTCAAGCGGTTAAAGAATGAAAAAGTGACCGATTAGGTTATCTCATATGTTAGAATATTCTGTCTTACCAGCGGCACCACATTGATACCCAGAATAGAGCATTTATCTACTATTTCCAAAGAGGCGCTAGCAGTTGTTGCTCATTTACCTTCTGAACAGCTCCGAATTCCGTTAAAGGTTAGAAGTGGAAGGTTGCAGAACAAAACATGAAGAAGGGATTCAAACCGTCGAGCCTCTGCGTATGAGTCTGCGTCACTATCCACTCGGCCATCCAGCTGCATCGCCGTCAGTGACGGCGGTGCATGTCAGCGCGGTAGGAAATCATCGACGTGAAATTTTAAGCTTGTATTAACCATTTAGCAGAATTCAAGTATAATCTGTAACATCGTTTGGGACAAGTCTTCCTACCATATATGTCCCGTTTTGAAATCGCAGCTTAAGTTCGTGCACTTCCCTTGTAAGATGCATACACACGTCGTGGTTGCGCAGTGGTGGTTGGCGTTTATTTTCACGATGCGACGTCGTGAATTCCCATCGCTTCCTGGCTATCCGAGTCTGCTAGCATCTGCGACAGCTCAGACCGTTGCTTTTGAAGGAAGAAGAGTGAACAAAACGCGGCTAAAACTATAAAATGGAAATAAGTGTAAAAAATGTTAGAGAAACTTCATGTTTTATTTCATTTTCACTGATATCAGTTCTTGAATGTTCCCCATTAAACTCGTTTGTGCATCTTGTGGCAAAACCGGTGTCAATTTCAAAATTTATTGAATTTAGCAATGTTAAAGGCACAAAAATCACCTCGCTGTAATACGAAGTAACAACCCCTACAGATGAGCAAGCTGATTAAGTGATTCACGATGAGCTCTGCTATTGGTGTGGTGCCGTGCCACTCCACTGCACCTACGTGTTGAACCACGTTGGCCAGATCTTTGGTTGTAACGATAGGTTATTGCTGGCGTTACCTGTGAAGCTAGATGGGGCACCATCACCTCTATCCGTTGATCACGTTTGGTCGCGCATTTGCGCATTTTCATCTGTGTTCTTGTGAATTCCGCCTAAATTTCCGCTAATTATCCTGTGAATTCCGCCTAATTTCCTGAGGAATTCCTTACACTCTTCCCAGCAATTTAGGCGGAGTTTCCTCGTGTGTATTATGATTTCAGAGTAGTATTCCCAAAAATAATGATATTTCCAAGGAAAGTAGCGGACCCTGGGAAAAACAGAACGCGTTCTTTCTGTTTGACTAATTTGGAGCATACTCCCTCTGTTAGCTGGACAAGGCAAACGCAGTAGACCCTGCTGAGCCACGTTCCCAGGAAATGGAAGGAAGACATTGCTGCATGATTAAGAACAGCTGCGTTCCTAGTGTTGAGTGCAGCACATCCTGTGTCCTAGTGTTGAGTGCGCCACATCCTGCGAACTACAATACAAGCGGTATCTTCTTTAAAAACAGAGCGATTTCGGAGGATTAGTTTTCGCATAACTTCGTTCATTGAGAAGTGAGAAAGACAGGAAGCATACATTGGAATCAGCACGCTCTCCACATTCTAGATGCACCATTGCTTTTCAAAAATTCCAAAATTTATGGTCCAGATTCAGCAATTATCTTAATTACTCGTCCTCAGAGCACATAGGCAACGAGATGGTGGGTCGTGATAATTAACGACCCAGTTCGCTGCCACCCGTACGCTCAGATTAAGATATTTCGTGTAAATTACGTTTTCATGCGCTGTTTCAGTAAGATCTGACTTCAACAGACCACAGCAAGCTAAACGATACCAAACACGAATGGTTGATCATTTCCGACAACTTCAGTACCATATGTGGCCCTTCCAGAGATATCAGGAAAATGCCAAAGAAATATGAAAAAAGGGTCCTGGATTTCGTTCAAGAGTGAAAACGACAAGAGAGTTTAATTGAATTTCATAGGTTTTTCGCACTTCTTTGCAAAAATATCAGTTCAAAAGAACTTCATTTAAATATGGTGAAATGATTGCACGACAAAACCATAAAATATACGGATATACGTAACTAAAGAAACCTAAGCATAATGACCTCTCCGTGGCGCTTGCAGTAGCACGACCCAGAACCTTTAATTGCATGCGTGTTGGAGGGAGACAATGAGGCGGTGCGAATGTTACAGGGGTCTTGGGTCATCGAGAACGTCCGAAGGAGCAGGCTTCGTACACCCCAACACCAGATACACCTAATCAATGTCGCGTGCATACTACTCTTTTCCTTCCCTTATTTCGTTAAGATAATTGCTGAATCTGAACCACATATTTTGAAATTTTTGAAAAGCAATAGTGCATCCGGAAAGTAGAGAGCGTGCTGATTCGAATGGTATGCTTCTTGTCTCTCTCACTTCTCAACGAACGAAGTTGCCCGAGGGCGACGCAAAAAACGCGAATCCTCCAACATCGAGCGGTTTTTAAAGAGCATGACGCTGCCATTGTAGCCACGCTCACACAGTAGAGTTCATATCAACATGGCTTCTCTATTGTCACAATTTTTTTGTTAGCTAATAACTCGTGACTGTCATATGTTTGCAGCATTTTTTGCGTTGTGATTTTTCATCATAACGTTGGTCGCAACTCTCGCAGAATTCGATACAAAATTGTACTGCAAACGAATCAGAATTAACAGAGCACTGATATAATGCAATGGGATTTGGGAAAACTGAACATGCCCTTCCTATAGGACTAATGTAATACATGTTTAAGTGACATATATTGTACACATATTAGATTAACGTATGTATTATGATTTCGGTGTAGTATTTTATTATTCTTTATGCTTTATTTAATAAGCTCAAGGGTGTGCCATAACATGGGCGGAAACTGAAAACTGAAAACAGCTCAAGGGTGTGCCACAACATGGGCGAAAACTGAAAACTGAAAACAGAGGACAGTGCTGAAAATACCGCTACTGTAACCAAATACTGTGATTATTGATGTGTATGCACCAGATCATGATGGGGAACAGGCCATTCTCCTTCTAGGGTCGGTGAAGTAGTCCCCACCGAGATCCTTTTCCTATCACCTAAACGCAAAGGCGGACCACTGTTACCAGAGCTCGGCTGACCAACTTAACCCTTGGCAAACGCATTCGTAAGGGACCCTAGGCGAACGGAATGGGGGGACCTCAAGGAAGGGGGTTCACTTAAACATTCGTTATCCTGGAACGGTTAACCGCCAATCACTGAGCTACAAGAGGCTTTTTCATAGACATAGGGGAGCGGATTCCAGATGTGATAAATATTGATATATCAACATTGACAAATTCGAAAGAAATTTAGAAAAAGAAAACTACTCAAATTATCATCAAAACTAAACATCATTCAACAAGAATACTCGTGAAAGATCAATCCAGCGTAGAGCTCTGGAGAGAATAGTGGAAGTTCTTAAATGAAGTAATTCATGAGCCAAAAGCGGGCGTAGTTAGAAATCGAAATCGAGTCTATGTGTTCTTTTCGAAACACGTTCCGCTCCTATGGACAACCCCAAATTCGAGAGGTTGGACTTCACTTTTGAAGAGGTACACTTGAGTGACAATGTTTGAGCTCAAAACGACATTTGTCGGCTAGAAAGCCCAGATTCATTCTCAAAAACGGGGATAAATTAGCTAGGAGATGGAGGTGTGTTGACTTGGACGGTTGCTAACTAAACTAACGAGGGTTTCTTTGGGTCGAGTAATGATCAGTCAATGACAGTACTCTACAATACACTGACTTTGCAACAAGCTTATCGATCCCATGACCATTGGCGATTGTCACAGGTTGATTTTCATAAAGTTAGACAGCAGGATTGATGAAATGCTTGGAGCAGGCTTAAATTGTGCGCCCTAGCATCCACATGTGGTGTCATTGTCCAGATCCTTCCCTGACTGTGTTAACATACCTGGAAGCACCTACAGATTAGAAGCGACGAACTTGATTAGGCTCTGCTCCTCAACGGATTCAAAAGAAACGGATAGAACCATCCACCGCATATATGTGAATCTGTTTGATAGGATCTCCCTCGCTATCGTACTACGCGATACCTCCTTTCATATTCTACATCAATAACCAATGCGTGACATCTCACTAGATCCCAGCACATCCACACCATTTTAGAGGACCCGTTATGTGACCATTCTCTAGCTGTGGATATCAGTATACTCATCCAGCATAAGTGAACTAGCTGCATTGCTTTTCCGTTACCGTGGGCATTACTGATCTCACGCAGTGTGTTGGGTTGGGCAATAAGTTCGTGCGATTTTTCAAGGACACTGGGATTACTGCTTTTCACGAACAACATCAACCACAGCAGTAGCCCCTTTTTTCCGCTATCGACGCTGCCAGAGATGGAGCAGTCTGCTACAGGCTCGTAGAGGTTGTCTGGGTCATTTACCTTATTCTAACATCTCGGTTACCGTTTTGGTAGAATTCACCCAGAGGAGACGCGCCTTCTCAATATGAAGGGTCACTCCGCACTAAACGCTTCGAAGTTTTTTTTTTCACGAAGTGGAAGAAAAATGTAGATATCGCTGAGATTTAGCATTCTTAGTGGCTCTTCTCTACATCTGAAGCAGAACCTAACAGATAATCGCTTTTAAAACTCCGTATTCAGAGGGTTGGAAACCTCTGAGCTAAAATTCACCTTTCTGAGGCATGCGTGCACTTTTGCAATAGTCGTTTCAACGATGGTGGCTTCTCTTTACATGGAATTGATTTTTTTGCCTTTAAAGCTCCACGATAAAAGTTAAACAGTAGAAGTGGTCGGAGGTTGTCATCCAAGTCGAAATAGTTCTTCACACTTCAGGCGATAGAGAATAGGATGTGGCAAGAATTCAAAGAATCGGTTCGAATACAGGGTGGTCCAAAAATACGGAGACAAGGTTGCGATGCGTGTTTCTCGACTTATCTCGTATTGTGGTGTCTTACATCCAATCTTTTGTCGTTCTTCTGTTTAGTCGTACAGGTTCCTCTAGAACAATACCTAGCACTATGAATTTTAGCTATAACTAGGCTGTCAGTCAAGATTTTTCCAATACCCATCTACATTTTCGTGTAGTCTAGACGCGTATGTAGTGCCAACGTGTATGATTCTGCAAAAAATCGCTTAGCACTGCATTGAAGAGTACAAGGCTTGGGTAACAGAAAAAAACATGTAGGTGATTGTGAAAGAGCAGCGACCATGGTTTGAGATCCAAGATTTGGTGCCAATTCAGCGATATACGACATGATTTGCACATGCTTAACAGATCGGATCACCATCAATCATGACTTATAATAACGGGCTTAGTCTGTCTGTAAGTGTGTGTCTGTGTATGAATGTGTGACTGTGTGTTACGATTCTGCGATTGGTCAGTGATGGTGATTGTGAGATCATAAAAAAGGCTAGGAACTGGGGTGATGTGGTAGAGTGGGGTAGGAAGGAGATCAAGGAGAAGGACGGGTGGTGTGCAATGGGTGCACCGATGGAGAACGATTGCTCTGGCGTCCAAGAACTCCGCGAGACGGGTCCACTGTTATGATAAGAGTGCGCCGGCGCTCAAGGTGGGGGGAGACGGGTCCACCGCTGTAAAAAGGGTGCGCCGGGGCGCACAGTGGGGGGAAGACGGGTCCACCGCTGTGATAAGGGTACGCCGGCGCTCAGAGTGAGGGGAAACGGGTCCACCGCTGTGATAAGGGTACGGCCGCAGACCCATCCTTATCTGGACGGACTAGCCGCGCACCCCTTATTATCTTTGAAGACCGCCCGAGCACCCCTTTTTATCTAAGCGGACCAGCCGCGGACCCATCCTTATCTGGACGGACCAGCCGCGCACCCCTTATTATCTTAAAAGACCGACCCCGCATCCATCCTTATCCTAGCGGACCAGCCGAGCTACCTAAATTGTGGGCAGAGCAGCTGTGATAAGCAATATCATCCCACGAAGGCTTCATTGATGTTTCATTCTTTTCTTTTGAATCGATGCAGACACTGAAACCGTACAAGTTTCGTCTACATCATAGTTTCACTCCTCCTTCGCATGTATGGACAGAACTTTCTTTTGTTCCAACGTGATGTGAGTCTTTGCTGTTCGGAACTTTAGACAGAACTTGCAGTATGTTCAATTCTTGGTGATTTACAGGTTTGACGAGAGTGCAACTGCTAGACTCTCCATTTCGAACTTTTCATCCTAATTTTTTCCTAATTAGACTACCAAGCTCCAATGAATTGTAAGTCTCATTCAAGGCCCACTGTGACCCTTGAGTAACCCTAGAGGGAAGCATCCTCTACACTCAAATTATTCTATTTAAGGAAAGAATGAGTCATTACACTTACACAGAGTGTGGGTCCAATTCATGGCTCACAAAAGAACTAATAATGTGAGCGCATCCTCTACATATTTTATTTCTAAAATCAAAACTTGCATCAATTTTGAACAGAACGTTTCAGTGGCCAACGAAAATGTGGACCGAGGAGAAGGAGGTGTTCGATTCGATGGAAAATATTTCTGACTTTGGACTATTAGCATTTGCTGCTGAATTTGCCAGGAGCGAGAATTCGAAGAATTTAGAGAAGAAACTTGCGAAAAGGGCCCCTTCAATTGTGAATCGATCCAATATCATGTGAAATTTTTCGAGCGGTAAAACAAAGTTAAATAAATTTGAATTACAAATGTGATGCCACTGTACTACCTTGCTTTCCCACTAAGGAAGCACTGGAGTGGAACGTAGAGACTACCGTAGCTATTCCGAGCTTCTCGAGAATGCCCGCGGCCCGTCAAATATAGGGTTCTCGGCCGGTCCTTATTTAATCAGAAGCTGACCGCCCGCGCACCCACTTTCTTTCCAATTTTCATCCCTTACGCGGGCCGTCAAATTTAGGGTGCTCGGGCGGTCTTCTAAAAGTGCCCCACTAGGCCCTTATCACCTGACCAAAACAGCCAGCTTGAAATAAATCATTCCAAGTGACCATTTGCACTGAACCGGTTAGATCCAAATATTCATAGCCTCTGGGATATTGGTTCCCAGGATTTCCTTTGTATTTATTGCGAAGTATGCGAGCGAAGCGGGCATCTATAGGAGTCTGGAAGTCCGGCGTTAGCCGGACTTCCAGACTGGTAATCATATAATGGGGAAAATTTTCCTCAGAACTTCAAGGGTGGATGTTTGTAGGCCTAATAAGTTCTACTCCCCTATATAAGCACTGAAAAGACGGAAACAGCCCTTACATGCATTTCACCCTGTTTTTGCACAGGAATTCACATCTTCCATATAACAACTATTTTTAGTATTCATTTGCACAGATTTCTCGTTATGGTAGTCATTTAACGACAAAACCTGAATTTAGTCGCGGTAATTCTTTAATCTTCGGAGCAAGGGCTTTAGGAGGAGTGGAGTTATCTGGGAAGAAGGCACGTTCGCGCCTCAGCAAGCGAGTTTGAACTCGTCACGTCTTTTCGCGCCGGTGTAGGAGAACTCGTGAGATGTGTTAGTATATTTCGTTCAAAGTTGAGTAAAAGTATGCTATATTGGGAACAAGATTGCTAAATTGCTTTCTAACTTTAGATATGACTCTTTTGGCGAGTCCCGTATTGTTGGATCAACCTGTATTTGTAAAGAGTACAGCAAGAGCTACGAAATGATTGCTCACACGTAATCGAACAGAGTTTGATTTTACTTTTTGTTTTACTTAGTGCCCAACTCAATATTTGAACTCGTTTACCCACTGGGTGCCAGCGTGCACATTCTATAACAGTAGTTTTGTTAGAAGACTTATTCTCGGTATCTCCATACTATACTTTGGAATATTCGAAATTTTTTTTCGGATAATCGAATTTCGAATTTATTCAATTTTTGATTTTTTTTTCGAAAAATCGAATTTCGGATATATTCGATTTTCCACTTTTGTCGAATAATCGAATTTCGAATTTATTCGAATTTTCATTTTTTCGAATAATCGAATATCGAATTTGTTCGAATTTTCATTTTTTCGAATAATCGGATTTCGAATACATTCGGTTTTTCACTTTTATCGAATAATCGAATTTCGAATTTATTCGATTCGTCATCGATTTCGAATTTTCGAATTTATTCGGTTTATCAAACTTCGAATAGTCGAATAAATTTAAAATTTGGTTTCGTTTTCATCCGATTACTTGAGCAGTTTGACTATTTCGGAAATCGGAGAGTCTCCGATGACCTTAGAATTTGAAGTTATGGTGGTGAAGACTTCTTCTACTATGATAGACGCTTTACAAGTATGTTTGACTTCAATCATGACATTCTCAAAACTCAAAGATACGAAGAAATATACCGGCTGAATCAGTGCTCTAGGAATTCCAGCTGCAATATGGCACCAAATCTTAAAGTCAGGGTCTCATCAAGATGGTCTTCATGTGTCTCTTGCTTGAAAAGTTCCATACGATGACAGTGACCTCAAGGCTTTTCACTTCATAAGTCGTTCTCGAAGCTTATATAGGAAATTACAACAGCAACATCTCCTTGTTGCTGTTGTGATTTCCTATATAAGCCTATATATGGAGGTCCTTTTTGGCATGTCTTGCTGTGGTGGATGATGGGGCAGCCTTACGCAGAGCAGAGCAGAAAATGATACTGCAATCCCATAGCATTTTTCTTTGGCAATCATTTTTCTTTCTTTGACCTTGAGGAGCACTATCAATGTGGAATTACGTGATCAACGAATGAGTAACATTATGAGGAGCCTGAAAAATCAAATACACTGCTGATCATTCGTCCTCTGTGGACCATCCACTATTACAGAGAAAAGCCTGGCAGCTTGGAAAGCAGAACTATGCGGACACGAAAAACCCTCGAAAATTCGAAATTATTCGATTATTAGAGAGAAAGCCGAATCGATTTTCGAATAAATTCGAAATTAGACTCATTTCGAATATTCGAATTTCGAATAAATTCGAAAATGGACTTTTTTCGAATATTCGAATTTCGAATAAATTCGAAAATGGACTTTTTTTCGAATAGTCGAATTTTGAATTATTCGAATTCGAATGTTTATTCGAATTTTTTATTTGAATACGTTATTCGGTCCAAAGTATAATCCATACCAGGAGTTCGCAATTACATTCGATCGTTTCAACCGCATTTCGAAAAACACCTGTTTGGCAAAGGCAAAAGTCCGCCGTTAGCTACGGGTATTGCTGCGTACACAATACACCATAGAAAATATTTATTTACGAAAACATCTTGTGAGAAAATGTGTTGGACTTCCCCTTTGCATTGCATAATCACGTCCGAAGCATAGAGAGCAAATGAAAAAAATTGTCATTAGGAGATGCACAGTGCGTTGCAGGTTACGTTATCATTCCAGATATTATACGTGCCAGTGCATTCACAACACTCTACTTGATAACACTTGTCGGGCCCCGGTTCTCTCCAGTCATAGGTCCACCTGAAATTCTTGATGAAGCATTCAGTAGAGGCGTATGCGCTGGGCTCTAATTTTCCATAAAAAAAACTTACACTTTGCGCTTCTGAGTGCAGTTTTCGTTGGGCGGAGGAAAGAACGGCCATTTGCAATAATAGAGCCTCCTGGCCGCGCAGAAGCAGATGAGGGTGCATAGGATTGCCACCAGTGGTTTCATTTCAATTTTGTCTGACAGTTAGGAAATACGCTTATCAACAGAAATAACAAGGACAAAATAGAGAATACTGTAAAAACACATAGCAGAGGTTTCAGCTCTGAAGTTGCTCCATATGAATCAAAGAATAAATAAAAAGTAAAAGTAAACGAAGAAGAATCATCTCTATGTAGGGTGAGATGCATTTCCTTACTAGAGACCAAACAAGGTATAAAGCGCTGCCATTCATAGATGCCGGCTGATGACTTCGTCGTGGCACATTATTCCTTATAATAAGATGCGAAGCTACTCTAGATCCTAGGCTTTGTGTTAATCTCATAGAAGTACTACGATTTTTTCGCGAATTTTGTGGCCAAAACACTGGTTCCAACTCACTCAGTGAGAAGGGAGCCCAACCAAGTCGCGGCACACTGTGATCGGCAAAGGCTGGGGAGTACTAATTTCATTCGCACCTACGTTAGATCTACTGTGTCTCTACATATTATATTAAGTTGTCCCATAAATAATGGCCGCTTTGAAAATGAGCTTCGAAAAAAAAAACTGAAATCGCTACTTAACCTACAGTGAATTCAACCATTAACCTCACACGTCCAACGGCCGGATGGTGTTTGTGACCTAACACGTCTGGACTTGTCAACGGAGTGAGACTTTTTACTAAGAGTCATATCTCGTGCTAGATGTCATATGCTGCGAGTTCACTGGTGATGGTGGAACACTCTTCTCTGCGGTTCATTTTTGGATTTTTGCTGTGGATACAAAACGCTTTGAGGGTTTTGCATGCAGAGATTTCACTTTCACCGGCAAGGATTGTGAGTTGTACTTCAAAGTCGACGCCGTTATGGGCCTGTGTTCGGAGACGACCTAGAAGGGTGGATGATTGGGAACTTGATTTCCCCTCAAGGTGTTCTTTGACTCTAACACAGAGTGGCCGTGCTGTTTCACCAACGCACTCGTCACCAGTGAATACTATTTTTCAGAAATCATTTCATGGATTTTGTCATAACATTACGTGGAGCTTTTTAAAGGAATGAACATTGTAATGAGAAGCTATCTTATATCCTTAATGACTTCACAGAAATTATGAGGTGATAATAGCCTCATTTCATTGCCAGACATGCAGTAAATTTCTTTTCTCCTGTCCCATCAACTGCATCTACGTTCCATGATCGGTTCAGATAAAGCAAATATTATGAATAAATATTGCTCCAGGCTTTGGCCACTTCTCTAAAAACATTAATTTATACCATAGTACGAAGGAGCACATGAAAAGTTTCAATAAGAAAAGTTGAGCTGAAGACGTTGATTAGCATCTGAAGATGAGCAAGCTCGAGATGTAATTGACTATGAAGTAGATGAGGCACTACGGTGGAAACTATAGCTTTAGATTCCACCAAAGGTACACATACTTCGAGTTGTCGCTGAAAACAAAGTATTTATATGCTCTGAATGGTCGGTGAAAACCAAACGTTCATAAAATCACGAGGTGGGTGGGGCTAGTAAGCTCCACCCATCCCAGATTCCTGCATAGTCATGCAGTGTGGGTGGCAGGACAGAACACTGTTCACATCTAATGAAACAGGCACTGGAAACTTTCCGAAGAACGGATAGAGCAAGACCTTCGCTTTAGGACGGTCGGCTCCACAAAGGAAAGAGAGCATGTATCCTTTATTCTTTACTCATTCTCTACATCGCAAAGGTACAGTTGATATTGTACTGAACTTGCAATAAGTCCAGCGGTTTGCTAACATCTGCGCGCATCCATTTCGTCAACTTTGATATTATTTGCTCCTGTTTTCTTCTATTCTTTGTCGTCGAGCTATCTTCGTCGCTTTGTTTGAACGGATTTCCAGTTTTAAAGAAATGATTTTTGTATCCAGCTTCTGTCGCGGATCCTTCCATCTCGCGTCTGCCTCAAATTCTCACAGTACCAAGCTTTGCCTTCTTCGCAGAAGCGTTAAGATCAGCTTTTCGTTCTGCAGCTAAAGTTGAACGAACAACAAACCTACGCTTGAGTGTGTGACGAACAACAGTGGCCCACATCGTAATGGATCGTAGTCTTCCTTCCTTGGTGGTGGCGTCTGCTAGGAGCACGACAGAGATGGTCGACCGCTCACCGGGACAGCACAGCGAAAACTGATGCATTCTTAAGCGGGTTTCATAAATTTTCGATGCGCGGCACAGCGTGGCACGAGAAATGACACGCGCATGGGAAACTTCTCGCTCTGGATGTCGCGTTGGATTTGCCGCGCCTTGCCGCGCTGGGTCGCGCTCTGCAATGACCCTTTGAAGGGTTTTTACAGTTTTCAGCATGGTGCGGCACGACGCGACGCAAGAAGCCAACCGCTGCGAGCTGACTTCTCGCCTCGAAGTGAGTGAAGCCCTAGAGCATTCTTTGCCGCAGCTCGCAGTGTGAGCTCGCAAACTTACGCACCGCTGTACATGACCCACTCCCCCCCCCCCCCCCCCCCCTT
>JARK01000447.1:35371-46516 GCA_000688135.1 Ancylostoma ceylanicum
CCCCCCCCCGCGCCATTTGCAGCAGTGAGATCGCGCGAGGTCCCACTGCGTTGCCGCTTCCTATGCTTAATCATAGGTCGCGTCGAGACTCGTCAAAATTGTAAAAACCCCTTTAGAAGAACAAAATATCAATGCTGTGGGTAGCGTCTCCTCTTCTGTGAATAATTTTCAAAATCTTTTGAAAACTTCCTCGTGGAACGACAAATGAGAGAACTGAGCACAAAATACAGTACCCTTGCTAACTTCATTAAAAAAAGAAAGATAGGCGCGCTAAGTTGCGTTCTTTTCGTTTCATTCCTATAATTTTGTGGAAGTGCAGTTTCTTCTCATTTTAGAAGATTTCGCCGCGAATGGGGCACGACGTCGCCCGCGACGAGCCACGCGATACGCGACAAAAAAGTGGCAAGCAAAAACA
Source organism: Ancylostoma ceylanicum (assembly GCA_000688135.1). Taxonomy (NCBI): domain Eukaryota; kingdom Metazoa; phylum Nematoda; class Chromadorea; order Rhabditida; family Ancylostomatidae; genus Ancylostoma; species Ancylostoma ceylanicum. Next base: position 35,787 of record JARK01000447.1, read on the forward strand.
CTTAGAACTTTGTGCTGAAGCTGAAAACCCTAAATGTTTTTCATACGAAACTAAAGCTAGACCTACTACGGTTTTTGTCATCCACATCATTTTCCATTACACTGTGTTCAGTTGATTTATACGGAGTGCGTCAAAAGTTTTTGGACGAGCATATTTTGTCTTCAAAACATGAGGAAGAAAAAAAATGCTGATGGTTGTTGTGTATTAGCAGTTCACTTGTTGATACAAATAAAATTTTCGATCCCGAAATTTCCTCCACTGGTAGCGACTCAGGCTTGTCATGACGCGTGGGCCCGCGCGCACACTGATGAACTGAAATTCATTTCGGCCCTTCTTCAAAGTTTCGGAAGAGAGTGCAAATTCCTGAATGGCTTTAGGAAGGCCATAGCCTGCAGAATCTACGAACCACTTCGGAATCTGCCAGAATAGATTTATGACCTCGAGAAGCGAATGTTTGCCTCTGCCATGGCAATAGAGAAGAGTACTCACTTCAAGAGGCTACTTCGTCATTCTAAAAATCCATAGTTATTATCTGTCTATCAAGAAAGAACAAATCAACAAAGTTATAACGGGAAGCAGCGGTGAACTTACTCTTAAACAAGCGAAAATAGCTGTTGTAGCGTGATTTCCGTGTTTAAATGCGAAAATTTTGACCAGTGCCAAAAGCAAAGCTAGCAGTGAACTTAGAAGTGTTCCTCCGACTTTTCAAAATTCTCAGAGATTCCTCTTGGTTCCATAATGAAAGCCTTCTACTAACCCTCACAGGAGTTTGAAGTCTCCTCACAAATAGATGGAGAAGTGGTGGGGAGAAAAAGACCTCCACTACCTGCGCGCCAGAGCTCACGTCTCACCTGGCTTTCTGAACTATGTGAACATACGATAAAAGGAGGCCTCAGGAACAAAAATAATGTCTTTGCCCACAACTAGGTCATAAAGAGAAAATAAACACTGCTTTTTCCAATTTTCTCTTCCGTGGGTTTTCAGCGAGCGTTTATGCTTGTCCAAAGACTTTTGCCAACCCTGTAGAAATGGAACGAAAAGAACGCAACTTCGCTCACCGCATGTTCTTTTTTAACGAAGTTAGCGAGGCTATTGTATGTGTCCGTTTCTTCCCTTAATGTTTGTTTTACCCCTTTTCGGAAAGTTTCCAGAACTTCAGCCCTGGATAGTCGTCCGGAAAGAATGAAAATTAGCTACTCAAGTTACCGCATTTCCATGGGAGAACGAAGAGGTTACAATGTGTTCAAGCTCATTCTCCCTCTTTCTTCGTCACTACCCTACTGTCCGGAAAATGGTGGGCAATCCTGTGTGGAGGATGAGCTCACTTATACGTGATCGCAATGGAGGTTTATTGCTTTTAAGTAAAAATCCGTGAAGTTAAAAATCTAATACACTGATTCAATGTTTCGGAACAACCTGATTTTGAATATAGCCGTGAGGATGTTGCGAAAACGTTTATATGTTCTAAGGCAGCAGTTAAATTTCCGCATCTCAGTGATCATATAGAGAGAGGTTGGCAAGAGAAATTATACTCAAGAAGCTGCTCCCACCTTCGCGTCAGCTGACTAGTCCCGCACCTCTTTATCACAGCTGACAAGGCGCGCACATAAAAGGCAGCATTCAAGGTGAAGAAAGTTTCCCGCGCTTCTTCTAGTTCTAGAGCTGCCATCAAATAGAGTGTAATTTTGAAGTGCTTTGAACACATTTATTTAAAAATTAAAAACTGTTATGTACATATTTTAGTTTTCGTTTTGTGCACTATCCTTATACGAAAACTAAAATAATTTTGTTGCTCTAAGTTTCCTCCTGCACTCATCAGTAAGGTAGAGAAAACTCATAGCAATAATAAAATATATTTATATTCAATTTATTAAATAAAATGAAGTGTGGATTGAAAAAACTTACGTTTTTCTTCAGTCGTTCTGTTGCAACTTGTATGCATTCGTGACCTCATCTCAGACATGTTAGAATAGAAATGAGTGAGATTGCCTAGTGGTGTGAACGAGATATCATTTACAACTATCATTGGGGAGTTCGGTGAGGTTTATTTTATTTCGGCAGGGAAACTGATGAGTGGAGACGCAGGGGATGTTTTACATCCAATCCATAAGGATAATTAGAGGAGATTCAGACGGCAGTGAGTGTTAGTGTAAGGACGAGGTATAATTAGTGTTAGTGTAAGTTGGCGATATAGTCATCGTGAAGTATAGCATATTGCGTCGTCGTCGCCGGCGAATGCAGCCGCATATCGCTGAAATTGGCGTCCGCCGTCGCCGAAATCGGCGATTTGCCTACACCTTTGACTAATGGTCACCGATGTTTTCGATCCGCAGTCGCCAACTTCGGCGGCCGCAGCGACGCCCCGCCCTCAATCGATGGGAGCTGGTGTCAGGCTGCCGCTATACTACTCGAGGAGTATAGCGGTTTCGGTCGCCGTTGTCGTCGACAACAGCGACCGACGGTCGCCACTGTCGTCGACACTGGCGACCGACGGTCGCCGCCGTCGCCGCTGTCGTCGACAACAGCGACCGACGGTCGCCGTCATCGACCCTGATCGACGACGCCGGCGACGACCGCAGCGACAAAGGTAGGTTTTGCATTTCCAGACAGCCTTTAAACTTTTTCAATCGTTCATTTGTGTTTGTGAATGTATTAGGTTGTTGCAAAATCGATGTCGGATTTTTGAACCACGAACTTTGGAGCGATGTTTTGGAAAGAGAAATGCTGCTTCCACCGTACATTTTGTACTTGTTCTAAAGCACATTTCTTTCTCTTTCTGCCTATTCATTTTTGTTCAGATCTACCCACTTTTGTTGTGGTTTTCGGGCTTGGATCAAAATGTACTCGTCCGCTAAAATTCGTCCCAAACTGTTTCGTGGACTCGAACTCCATAGCAAGAGAGTGGCTTGGACATGAAATGTTACCAACCTATGCAGAAGGGAATGCTCAACAAAGTGGTGGCCCAGTGTTGGCCCAAGTCACTTGGTATTGGAGACACGTGCCTCAGAGTTATCGACTAAAATTTGATGACGTCAACGCCGTTTTGAAAGCACTGTTGCAAGCTATCACCAGGAGAGCTGTTCAATATCTCGAAGGTGACCTTGAGGTTCATTATTCCACCATTTCTGGAGCCATCGGAGAAACGAGCATGATGGAAAAACTGAAGAAGTGGATCCAGTTCGATTATCCTCCAGTATTTCACAGTGGCTCAACACCACACTTTTCACTCAAGACGCTCTGGAAGTAGATGCAGGCGGAGATCAAGACTCTCCCTTATAAGCCTCACTCAGGGGACCGTTCCCCTACAGATGATCACAAATACAAGCGGTGGGACCTACCCCTGAGAGAAAGAATAAGCCGCAAAAATACGCTAGCTCAAAACGATCTCGCTGCTTTTCTTGGATCCGAGGAGCTTGGCTTCAAGCCTAGTGGAACGAAAACTCAGCGGAAAAATGGCGAAGATGTGCTGATTCAAATGAGTACTGAAGCGACAGAAAAGGTTCAGTTTTTGCCGAGTTACGACAATTCAAAGTCCAACTATCAAAATCCGACATCGATTTTGCAACAACCTAATATTTACTCGTTTATTAACTGTCTGATTTGTTGTTTTAAAGTGGTCTTGGTCCGTTATTTCCGCTCTTCTCTCTTACGCTTGCTTTTCTTCTCATTTTCGTTGAAATTGTGATTCTCGTTCCAGGCAGAATCAACAATCGGCAGCGGTACAACTGGGTAGATTAGAGTGAACGAAATATGAGCTAATCCCTGATGAAGTTCTGAATCTACGATTTTATCGTTACGTTAATTATTTCTAGAACTCTATCCGAGTTTGGACTTATGTGTCCAGTTCTTCTTTCGTCTTTTTTTCAACGCTGAGTTCCTTTTTGTTGGACGGACCCTCTGTGCCCTACTGACACGCCTCGAGGAGGGTTTTTTTCTGGTTTTGCTGTGTGTCTAGGATTAGGAGGCGAAACACCATCGGTGAGCATTCCCAGCCAAAATCCAAGAGGAAACACCATTCTTGCACAAAAGACGTATTTCGCCTTTAACTCTAGAAAACATACAGCAGAACATTCACGAAAAAAAATTCTCATCAGCAGGGCTTCACAAAAAGGGAGTTGAGTGCAAAACACAACAAAAAAAAACAGAAGACTGGATTGAAACTTGAAGAGTGTTCTGAAAACAGGTAACAAAGCCACAACTCCTCAGACTCAGGACTTCCTTAAGGAATATTTGCTTTCGTTCACGTATTTTTCAGACTTCCTTGACCCCAGCCGGTCCTTCCGTCGCCGATTGTGGGCTTTACCTAAAACAAAAACCACGAAATCAACGAAAAAGACGCTAGCAAAGACGAAATAGCAGAAATTTCAACCCAATATCTCTACAAAACCGCACATCGAACAGTTGGAAAACAACAAATACATTCTCAAGTACAAAACAAGAGAACAGATACATTGAAAACAGTTCAAGATGTAAAACCTACGTTTGCCGCGGCCGTTGTCGCCGCTGTCGTCGATCGGGATCGACGACGGCGTGTCGTCGACAGCGGCGACGGTCGGTCGCCGTTGTCGACGACAGCGGAGACGGTCGGTCGCCGTTGTCGACGACAGCAGCGACGGTGGTCGCCGGCGTCGACGACAGCGGCGACAGCGGCAACCCACGCCAGCGACGCGCCGCCTACAATCAATACGCACAACGGCCAGTGTCGCCGCGACGCCGCGACAGAAACCGATATACTCCTTAAGGAGTATAGCGGCAGCCTCACAGTCGCCGGCGACGGCGACGCAAAGCGCAATACTCCATGTGGACAATAGCGCCTGTGTAACCGCAGAAGGAAGCACTGCTAATCCTTCAGTTACTCGAGTAATTGAACTCAAATGCATATTCAAATGCATCCACTAAGCTGAACCCCGCCCATTCCTTCTGATTTCGCGCGGCGGGCCTTGGTAATGTTTATAGGCTAATATGGCATCGATTTTCTAACATTCAATATTTATTGCACGTGCAAAGCACATGAACTGTGGATCAAACCAAAAAAGTAACAAACACAAGCACAGCCATCGTGACAATACAAGTTTGTATGGAATACACGTTTGAATGCAAAGGAAGCAGAATTGACAGCCATGACGTGAGGGTGGTGGTAATAAGTATTAACACCAATGGATATACAACAGATACTAAGGTTTTTCTAGTCTATGCTAAAGAAATACGTTTTGTAACAAGATTCTGCTTTACTCAAGAGGAGTTTGCTTTTGTCACCCCTAGTTGGTCATGAGGAACTAGAGTGAAAGATTTGTTGCTGTTAAGACCAAGTTAATCAGCAATTTCTTCTCTACAGTGTTGAGATCTGTCTTACACCGCCTTTTATGTAGAGGATCCAGGTTAAGCCTTTTGTTCATTACGACATCCCTAGGTATCGCATCATAGTTAAAGTCGAGCCCACGTACGAATGATTCCCTTGTAAAACTATTTTGAACACTTTCAAGTCTTAATATATCCTTGAGTCTTAATATGTTTTGTGAAAAACCACCACACGATGATCAAGTAAGGACCTAACGTAAGTTTTATATACTCTCATCAAAATAATGGAGTCTTCCGTGCAGTGCTCTAAACAGCTGCTTCAGTAGACGTTCAGCCTTATTTGCTACACTAGTACAATGTGAAGCAAAGGACAAATCCTTACTGATTAGAGAGCCCAGATCACGCACTTCTTCTCTTTTTCTGAGCGGAGTACAATTAACGAAATAACCCTTCGCGTGATCACCTTTACCTAGATGAAGCAAGGAGGTTTTATGTGCCGACAGCGGCAATCAGGATTTTCAATTCCTGGAACGGAGATCCGTGCCGCACTGCCACGGCCAAACCGATCTGCGGCGACAGATTTAGTCCGCGTGCCCTTATCCTGACAATGTGCAACTTAGTATTTCTCATAAACTATGCCCTTCCAGACAATTTCTTCTCTGTTTTGGGCACAGGCACCCTCCAGTGTAGAATTTCATGGAAAAATCGATGTCGTTTTCCGGCGTGAGTGCTGTCTTCAATTGATGTGCTCTATCAAAGTAAATAAAATTATCGACCATCGTCATTCTTTCAACAATTGTGCAGGGTCCCATTTTTTCTGTTGGGGGCTGATCACAATCACTCCCTTCTTTCCAAATTTGTTGAGCGTTAGTCCTGTTCCTCCAATACCATATCGATGACAGCAATCCGCAAGAAGTCTAATAAACAACAGAGTCAAACAGTTGTTCGGCAGCGACTACCCTAACGATACGGAAGTAGCGCACAAGCTTCTAAAAAATAATTGGTCGAGAAGTGGTCCAAAGATGAATCTTTCATCAGATGTGTATGTTCGCTGAAAGAGCCTCAGTGTGGACACTGAGCGACAATGAACTCGGCACTCCTTTTCCAGATGTGATACCTTTGAATGCCAAGAGTGAGGTAACCCAAAACTGTTGATCATTTTTCCTCTTTTGGGATAAATGTCAGAAATTTCATCGTTACTATAGTCTGCCAACACCATATACGTGCGTGATTAAAACGATCCATGATGCCCAATTCATGATGCGGACATCATGGATTTCTGGCTGGGAACTAATTGAGCAAGCGTTGTATGGAAGCATATGCTCCACATCCCTCCTTCCTGTATGTTAACGTTGGATACGACACCAAACCATTTCGGAAAATGGGTAAGTTCAAACCTCACGGACTAAACTTTGTAACCAAGTGATGAGCATGTCAGAAAGTAACGAAGTTGACACAGTCAGTAACTATGCTGCTGAAAGTATGGTTTACGTTTGTTAATCTCAAACTGTTCACTGGACGAGCTTATCATACAACTGAGCAGATGAACCGCCGCTCTCTACTATCTTTGCTCAAGAAAAGATGACATGCGTAAGCTAAGTGGTGTTTGTTGTTTGACCTGCTGTCTGCGTGCCCCTCTATCCTATTTTTATTGTCTGGTATTCATAAAATTGTCCATAAAATGTCTACTGCTCGAGTGTACTGTGCTTTAACAGCTAGTGTTTTTTTTTTTGCGGCGCCACTTTCAAACGTTTTTACATTGACACTATTGATACTATGGCGCGTGATATAATACGTAAAAAATCATTCTCTTATTTTTAATGTATTTTTCAATTGCACGGTATGTTCAGCAAGCTTCTCCTGCATAGAACGGATAGCTGAATCACATGAGGTCAAAATAAAAAGTACCTGGAAGCGTGAAAGCGCAAGAGTCGCCGAAGACGATCGGAGCATTTATCTTGCACATAATTCAGAAAAACTGCGACTTTCCATGTGTGCGTGTGTGCGTGTGTGTACACCAGAGATGAGCGTAATAACGAATTCAAGAATTACAAATTACGGCTATTTTCGGCAGTTTTATAACAATTCACGACCTACGAGAAATGGCTTAAATTCCGTTAAAAAATCGTAAATGATGGTAAAAAACGAAATCTCGTCATGGCGCCTGTACTACAGTGAGTTTTATAATTATAAGATCACCCTCTAGTTGTGAGTTTACAGAAGGAGCAGCAATCAGGGGAATTCCCTGCTATTTTTGATAGATTCCCCACCTTGAAAGAACATTGTAGCCAAAATTTCGTTTCAATACCTCTTACCCTAATGTTTTTACAAGTATTTCTTACTTTTCATACCGTTTCATATTTATAAGATCACTCCATGAAATCAAACAATTTTCAGATTTAAAAAAATGGAAATAATGGGGAAGTAATAATACGCAGTTTCTCCACGTTTGCTAGCGATCTCGAAATGTCATCGAGGCATACTGGAAACAGAATTTCTTTACGTTATTGGGTCAGTAACATTTCAAGCTTGCAGAAGTGCTCACTTCAAGTAATCGAGTGCTCTGAACAGAGGTTGTTCGTGTCAATCCACCTCGAAAAGTGTTTTAGAGGTTGCAAGTTAGCTTAGATCAGAAATACATGCTGGACAAGACAGGACTTCGCTCTTACGCGACCTAAACTGCTCCATCCTTAAGTGGGTCAAGTGGGTCGCACCGAAGTCCTGCTACAGGATGTTGCTTTGTCGATGCCCTTCATTGAGGAATGGCCACAGACGTGCTTGTGGAGTTCTGTCGAGTCCATTTCGCATGTTACAAAAGCCTGTTCCTGCACGTAGGCATGACAGAATGCCTTTAGCGATCATGACACCTCACCGCCATAATTGCTTGAGATGAAGTTGACAAGATCTTTACTTAGATCTTGGCAGGGGCACTTAAACCTTGCATAACCACCCAAATTGGATTTGTATTCAACCGAAGACACCGTCTGAGTAAGCGCTTCCTGACACAGTCTGTCAAAATGCAACATCGTCAACTTTGATCAAACTTCCGCTAGGTTCCTCACTGTGGAATTCAATCGCGACTCCATAAGCGGGTGGATATGCTTCGAGGAACTCTTCATTGCTTCTCTGGCAATGTATCTACGGCTCTCCATGCCTCTCCAGACGGCTGACTTGGCATTTTCGATCTCAAAATGTGACAGAATCCATTTCTTAGACGAGGTTCTGCACGAAACAGGTCAGAGAATTCGCCGTTTCTCACGAGCAGAGGCCGCGCAAAGGGGTCCAAAGCTCGCAACAGATCCGGAGGTACCGGAGAGTGACATAAAGCCCTGTCCACACACAAAACAAACCTTAGATCTGCGTGGCAATGGATGGGGTACTGAGGATATCATCTTAGAGAGCTTTGATCTGCCCTTCTTCGTCAGAAGAGGACAGACGACCAAGGAAGTTTGCTAAACCTGCATCATTGCTGCGTACTCACCCACTCACCCTCTCGCCCACGTAAGTAGGTGTACAGAATCTGTCTTTATTTCAGGCAAATTGCTCAATTTCTTGAAGTGTTCTTATAATTATGAAACGGTTTTAAAAACAAAAAAAAACATAGAAGCACCAAGATAAAAGGCAGGAAAACGAAATTTTAGCCACCATGGTTTTCCCAGGTGGGGAATCTACAAAAAATAGCAGGAAATTCCCCCGATTGCTGCTCCCCTGGAAAACCCAAAATTCAAGGGTGTTCTTATAATTATGAAACACTGTAGGGTAAGCATCAGCAAGCAACGGTAAGATTTGTTTACGTTTGCTTTTCGCATCAATATTAAGAGGTGATTCGCTTCTTCTGAATCAATTTCGCTCATGGTATTACTATTCAGAAACAGCGGCTCATTCCTAGGAATTGATCTTTCGAAACCTCCATGGACAAACCTGCTGAAACCAAAGAATTACATAAAGTACAACACGAACCTCACTAGCCATATTCATATGTTTTCCCATGTTTTCCTATCGGTTTTAATCTATAGCAGGGGTATGAGCTGTCCGCCAAGGCACTGTTTTTTGTAATGTATTTTCGCTTTAATTTTCTGATTCTAGCGGCAATACGATGTAGTGGAGGAAAGTTTTTTTTTTCAAATTCTAGCTGAGCTCTTATGAACCACTTGATCATGCCAGCGAACAATGATGATAGGGTTGGGGAAGCTATTAATTTCTAGTATGCACTGAGCATTCGACTTCGTCTCATAACGGTGGAGGAATTGAATGCGTATATGCCCTGTATAGTCACGTTGGGGTACCCGATGTGTCGAATAGGTACTTTATCCTCTTACACTCCTCTGTTCTGTCTCTATCCATTCCAGGCAAGTTCCCCATCAAAGAGGGGCAGAGAGCATGGTTCGCATGCTCTCTGCCTCTCTTGGATGGGGAACTTGCGGTGAACACATCCGAATGCAGAGGTGAACATCGACTGAGATGACTCTGAGAACTGACCAGATTAAAGAGATCTCCGGTCGTCCTCTACGGGGCGGAGTGCTTCCTTCGCAGCGACATGTAATAATCATAATTGTTTCAGAACTACTAGGTGTCGCTGAAAAGATATGTAGAACTAAGGTTAGGCCGGTCGTCCTCTACGGGACGGAGTGCTGTTCAGCCACGATGGTTTCCGAGCAAATCTTGCACACACCGGAGAATTGGAGTCGCACCGATAACCGATAAAATGAGAGAAACCCAGTTGCATTCGTTTGGACACATGTAGCATAGAAGAGAGGAGTCCATAACCAAAACGGCGCTGAATCTAAACCTCAGGAGCCCTAGGTCGGGACCACACATGTCCGGCGCAGGTATATTTCTTATTGTGTACGCCTCATAATTTTTTTTTGATACAGTGTCCCGTGATTTGATTTTCTGTCACAAACCGAACGCTCTTTTATTCTTCTTCTTAAGCGTTAGTCCCGTTTGGTGGCGGGGTCCGCTTTCCTGATCTTTTGACGCCATTTTACTCTATCGTGCGCCTGGTCTGGATGGACGCCCACATGCTTCAGGTCGGCGTGCATTGTGTCAAGCCACCGTTGCTTCGGTCGCCCTTTTGGTCGTTTTCCCGGTACTTCGAGATCAAGGCCTACTTTGCAGATGGTGTCTTTGTTGGCGCGCAGAACGTGGCCGTACCATCTAAGGCGAGTCTCACGAAGTTTGTCGGCAATTGGGGCAATACCGAACCGCTCACGGATCTTCTCGTTGCGGATGCGGTCTGCACGTGTGACACCCTCGTCCATCGTAACATCTTCGTCTCCATCACACTTAGTCGGCGTTCTACTTCCTTGGTGGCTGGCCAGCATTCTGCACCATACAGTGCCACGGATCGAACGACNTCGTCCATCGTAACATCTTCGTCTCCATCACACTTAGTCGGCGTTCTACTTCCTTGGTGGCTGGCCAGCATTCTG
>JARK01000448.1:13424-44323 GCA_000688135.1 Ancylostoma ceylanicum
GGGGGGGGGGGGACGTATAAATATTGTTGAAACCAAATATTCAACGTCAATTAGTTCAACAGTTCATGTGCTTAAAAAAAGCGGAACAGCTCTGTGCGAAAGAAAGGAGAGGGCTGTACAGCAAGAGCTTTCGCGACTAGTCGAATTTTGAAATTTAACAGTTTTTTTTTCAAATTGTTACCATATCTAATTAAGTTTTTCGATGTTTATTAATTTTTCGATCTACGTGTTGTCACAAATCCATTCTATTAAAAATGTGAGCCAGAAAACCAGCACCTAAGGGAATTCTGTGCCGGTATTCATGAGCGTTTTCGGGGAAATTCAGAGTTTCCCATTAACCTAGAGTGGACAAGTTCCACCACCAAATGTAGCATTTCTCCATATCATTACAACTATGTACATGTCTTCGCTAACTGAAACGAGTGGTTCTGACATTGTATACCCATTTTTTGTGGTAGTTTTTCCGCTTTAGTAGAGCGCGTAGGAGCATCCTTTTCGGATACTTCCATGAATAGGGTCCTGTACACGTCAGGATTCTGCATCCATTTCCGAACTACATACATACATAGTCTCCAGAACTGAAGCAACAGCCGTTGGCACTATGCATGCTGTCTGATTAAAATTACCATTTGACTTTGCACATAGTTGTTCTGACCATGTAATCTATACCATCCATAAATTTCAGCCTTTCTTATCGAAGTGAGCTTTGCCGAGGGCAATTTTCTTTTTTACCCAGTCACATGCAATTTTCCATGCAATTGCACAACATTCTCTATTTCGTGGTCATGCACAGTTTTTCAAAATCTTTGACTTGGCTGTCTGGGTTGTAGGGCATGCTTATTATTATGCACATGTCGGCTCCATTGTTATAGTTCATCTACTGCTGCTGCTCCAGCGCTTTGGAGTTGTGCCCCTGCTGGATAATTAAGCGACGAGAACTTTCTAGATGACTTGGCAGACGTGTCGCTCTCTCATTCCGCTTTTTTCTTCGTACACAAAACGCCATCTAGAGCATTTCCATATTTGGCCTGTTGCTGACGACTTGTTAGAGGAGAAGATGTCACTAACAAACTGCCGACGTCATTGCCCACACTCGTTTTTTCCTTCACATTTTCAAGTAGATGTTCATGCTCATTAGTTGGGGCTCAATTCGTCAGTTTCGATACAATACCGTATCGTGAAATGAGATAGGCATAGGTTCGTTAATCGAGCTCGAAAGGCAGTTTATGATTGGTTATCCATGCATGCCTTCTGGTGGAAGCACCTAAATGTTTGTCTTGTAATTTCCACTGTAGATTCCTTGCTTGGCTTCCCACTTAGGTTGCTCAACCTCAATCCAAACGTATCTGCAGTTCAGGCTGTTCCCCTACTACAGTCTTTCTCATAAAGATAGACTGATTGCGCGACTGTACCATCGCTGCGGGACCTGAACGAGGGACGCAGAGAGAGCATGCTCTAAGTGAGAGGGTCGAGTAGGTCCCACCACGATTCTGCCGCCGCGACGCTTAGAAACCACACGCGCAATCCGTCTATCTTTTTGAGAAGGACCCTACTTCTACGGGGTTCTCAACAAAAGATTGAAACTGCGTTGAAAACGTTTGTAAAATCTACAAACATAATATACCCCATATAAGTTGTCAAGTGCATATAATTTTCATGTTGTTCTCACTTTCGAAATGTATCAGGTTGTTGCGAAATTAATAGCCGAAATAGACAGTCCAGTTCAAAATGCTGTAACTCTGTTCAAACTCAACTTTATTTGTCAAAATAAAATCCATCAGATTCTACAGGGTGCGCGCGAATTATTGGCGCGTGGTTTTTTGGAGTTCCAATAGGATAACATAAGGTAGGATTGATCGAATTCACAAACCATGCCCTAGGTATCTTTGTTTGGGCCATCTCTACCGTAGACAGTGGATGGTTTCCCAGATGATCTCTTTCTGTGGCTACACAGGCTTTAGGAATCCTCCTGGTCAAATCGCGGTTAGGGAGTCGTGACACGCTCTCGACCACGGCTCCTTACCTTCGAAGATTTCCTGAGGTAGGCCCAGCAGACTCCAACCATCTGTGTAAGATAGGTCAAGACTAAGTCTCAACTACTATGCGCTTACCATGGGTTGGACCACTAAATGATTTCCATGGTGAAAACGGGAGGTTATATCTCACAAGCCGTTTTTGCTATTTTTGCGGACTTAGGACTGATAATCAGAAGAGAAGAGCAAATATAGTAGATTTTCTGAAATCGTGGAAGACTCCCACTTCTATCAATGAAAAATGGTTTTCGCAAACTCGTTCAGCCTCAGTTTGCAAGCCGAAATTCGTTCGGAAGTGGTTTCGCAGGTGATTTCCTTGAATTTTGGCTCGAAGTTCGATCCACGTAACTCACTTCATTTGCATTCTTATGAGCTCCGCTTTGGAAATGTTAGTGGGTAAGGTCTGTAGTACAAAATGGGTAGGAACAGATTAATGGAAGTTTGTCCCTGAAGATTCCAGAAAATATCTTCTGAAATAACACTTGCGTGTCACGGGTGGTCTGAGCTGAAAGCTTCTCGAAGTCTTTACAGACCAGGAAAGACGTCACTCGGCAAACTTGATATTGTTTACGGTAGGTATTGTTCCAGCAAACATACCCACAACATGACCTCTGAATTCGCTCAACCACAGCTGATTGGGGCTTGAAAAACCACGCGCCAATAATTTGTGCGCACCCTGTACACATCTCTGCCAACGATCCGGTTATTCATTTACACCTTTACAATAGAAACTGAGAGCACAAGATTTTAAGAACTCTTGGAAAGCAATTTGAACATGCTCCAAATCAGGAAACTGCTGCTGACGCAGGTTTGCTTCGAGAGCCCGGAGAAAGTGATAGTCGGTAGGAGAGAAGTTTGGAGAGTAAGGTGGGTGAGGGAGAACCTCGATGCCTAACTGCGTCAGTTTTTGCCGGGTGAGGTTTGAAGTGTGAGGCCTTGCGTTATCCTGGAGCAGGGCAGGCCTACCTCTGTTTATCACTGCCGGCCACATTTGTCGCAACTTTTCATACATCAGGTCCGAGTCGCAACAGTAAGACTCTGATGTAACAGCCTAACCAGGTTGCAGAAGGTTATAATGAGTAACACCCTTACAACACCACCAAACTGTCAACATAACCTTTCTAGGGTGAAGATCTGGTTTAGGGAAGCTTGGAGGGGTAGAGAACTTGTCTACCCATACATAACCACGTTTCTTATTATCAAATAGGAGCCATTTTTCATCTACAGTTATTAAACGGTGGAAGAAATGGCTTGTTTTTCTGGCGAACGAGGAGGTTAGAACAGATCTCGTAGCGGATGGATTGCCGGTCAGCGGTCAGATCATGGGGTGTCCACTTTTGCATTTTTCTCACCATGCCAGTGGAGGCCAAATGTTTTGAAACTGTAGCATAGTGAACCGCCAGGCCTGCCGCCAATGTACGAGTAGTAGTATCGAGTTTCGTTTCCACCGCTGCTCTCAGTGCTTGATCGTCCAGCGACATCCTTCGACCACGACCGGGTTTATTTTCGAGATCCAAATCGCCAGAAGAGAATTTTGCGAACCAGCACCTCACTGTCCTTTCGGAAAGAGAGTCCGTGCCAAAAGCAAGCGCTATATTACGGGCTGCGTCTGCTGCAGAATGGCTGAGTTTGAACTCGTACAACATGATCACTCGAAAATCGCGTCGGCTCACCATTTTTCGCGACTCTAAAAAAAGTCCAGGGAAGAGGTAGCCAGATTATTGAAGAAGCATCTGAAAGTGCAGAACAAACCCTACCAGGAGCTGGCACAAATTGGCTTGAAGTTGTTGAATTAGGGAAAAAAATTTTTTTCAAGCATACCGTGAAACGGCAATTATTTTCGCAACAACCTAATAATAGGGCACGTCTGATCGTTCCTAAGTTTCCTGAGGTTTACGTGTCAGGGAGTTTTCTTGTACGGTGGGCATCGATGGCGGTAAATCGTTTACGGACATTTAATACCCAGCCGCAACCTCGGCCTGTCGCGCATGAAGTAGCCCTACCTTCGAATTCTTTGTATGGGGAAGCTTAAGAAGTTAATTCAGCTGCCCAGACAAAATGTTTACCTCCTTCACCTCTTAGAAGCCCCAGACAAGTCCTATTGATGTCTCGATACTGTAAAGGAATCTCAACTCTATTCCGACCAACAGACTTTTATTTTATTGGAGACTGGTCCAGAGAGGAACACGAGACCGCTAGGGCTATTATATGAATGGAAATCGACACCAGAAGAGAATCGACCCAGAAGGAACTCTGCAGGGCTTCTGATTTAGCTCTAGTGGTCCTTTTAAAGGGTGCGTGACTTTTTGAACAGCAGTCTTTAGAATCTAGGGCACCTCTGGGTCATTGCCCCAATTTCTCTGACAGCGCCCTACTTTTCCTAGCTGCTCCTTTAATTACAGGGGAGCACCCAGGAGGTCACCAGGGCTATCGATGCTCCGCCCACTGTACAAATCCCGTACGCCTTCCAAATAGCAAGCCACCGGATCGGGCCCGTATAACAGTGGATTGATGGCGAATTCAATAATTCAAGGCATATTTCTGGGAATATGCGCCGCTGCACCATCTTGCGTCCGTGCTTCCATCAGTATCTTGGAGAACTCCAAACCTTTTTCAGACGCAGTAATCTCAATCTTGAGAAGAAATTTGTACATTGTTTCTCTTGAAAAGTATTCCAATTTTTGTTTTGCTATTAACATTCCGTTCTTTTGCAAACTTGATTTAACCCGTTGACAACCACGCGGCTCACCGGTGAGCCGCACCTTTTTGGCATGGTTCATCTTGAGGGACCCTTAAACCTTAACGACCCTAGTGATTTTCTATATAGCAATGTGATAATACTTTCAAGTCAATATGATCATGAAAATTTGTTTTGAAACTTCTATAGGGAGTTCGAAGCACAGAAAGAAACCAGAACTTGAGAGGATGTAGAAATGTGTCAAAAAGGGAGCGGTCATCAGTGGGTTAACAACATACTTCTTCTCTTTTGAGTCCTCAAATCCAGTGATTAGGAATTCCACACTCTGCTTCCCAATGAAAAGAACTTTTACGTGAAGTGGGCGAAATATTGGTGTAAAAACCTAGTTATCGCTCAAACGCTTTCCACTGCATATAATCGTGAGTATATTTTGTAGAGCATATTTCAGCCACTAGGAAGGTAACGCTTCTAAAAATTGTTGAGCATACCCTAACGGTTAATCTATTCACAGAAATTTTCGATCCTGAAAAATCAATACAGCCAGTAATAATCGTTGTGTGGCAATCTAACCCCATGCATCCTCTAAATAGGCCTTCAGGCATCTTACGTATCTGCAGGATAACTTCTGCACCTCACATCTGACCTTAGTCGGTGTGAGCGTTCAGTCGCTAATAAGGATTCAATCTAAAATGGTGAAGAAAGGCACAGATAAATGGAGGTTGTCAGTCTAAAACTGCACCTGATTAGTGGAAACCTATTCCTTTTTTTCCTAAGCTTTCCAAGTACTCGCTGAAGACGCTTCTTTGTAGTTGTTGTTTGGTTTTTTGTGTTGTGTAGTTTTGAACAATATTGATTTCAAATTCTTTCTCATATTTGGTAATAGATAATTTAGCCTCAGTATTTTCCGATCAAAATTTTGAAGAAAAAGGCACAGGAAAACTGAAAAATAGAAAAAAAACGTGAGGAATACATCGTTGTGTACCGGGGCAAATCACTTTCTGCTGTAAAAACCACCTCATCCCATCCAATAACATTAAATTTAGAATTGCTACGGTAAACATTGTGCCCAGGTTATATTCCTATCCTAAAGACATATATTTAAGAAAACAGGTAATTAATTGCACGTTTGGTAGTATAACTGAACTAAATAGAAACTCAACGCGAGTTCAGCGACGCTAAGGTGACACTTTCTCGGAATGTTTGGCTATTGCATGTTAGGTCTTCCCACGCCATTAATCCACTGTTATACGGTCCCGGTCCGGTGATTTGCTATTTGGAAGGCGTAAGGGACTTGAACAGTAGGCGGAGCCTCGATAGCGCTGGTGACCCCCAGGCTGCTCTCCAGTAATTAGCGAAGCAGCCAGGAGAAGTAGGGCACTGTCAGAAAAACTCGGGCAATGCCCTAGATTTGGGAGACTGCTGTTCAAAAAGTCCGCCTCCCCCTTTTAAAGGTTTGGAAGGTTGTTCAACTAGACTTCTGTGGTAAAATGCCTTGTAATCGTCTCTGAGCGGTATTGCCTACCGCTGGCATCTTAGCGACTACGCCCGCAGCGGGTTGGGTATTAGATGTCCCACACCGAATCTTCACTTTTTATTAAGTATGCAGAATTAGGCTGTAGAGCTCTGATCATTCTCAAACTTCTATCACCTGTTCATATTTTCCGCTGCCTAAGGATAACAACGAGGCGATTAGTTGTTTTCGCCCGTGTTTACACAAAAAAGTTAGTTTGCGACCAACGTCCAGGATAAGCCACTATTAACTAAGCACAGGCTTAGTCAATTTAGCTTCGTGCGACTTTGGAATGAGAATTTGTAGCCAGTTAATCAACAGACGTCATCGTCAGAACCGTCTATGCCCTTGCTGACTCAATAGGCATCGCACTCTGAACCGTCGTTAGCTCAAGATTTTTCTTGAAATATTGGGTTGGGCAATAAGTTCGTGCGGTTCTTTCAACTTGAGTTTTCACTGAGAAACAAAATATGTTCGAGTGCGTGTTATATACGATTTTGTAGCCCTTTTTTTCTCCTTACAAATATTCCTACCGATTTCCTCAACACATGCTACACCTCGTTTTCTATCGCGTAGAATGTGACCCTCCAAATCGGCTAAGACGAACATCTCCGACGGCTACTACTGTTCCACTTCAATCGTGGATCGAATGCAGCTCAAAAGGTGATGGGTATCTATGAGGTCCAAAAAGAAGCCATTACTGCTGAAAGGACGGCACAGAAGCAGATGCCCGCCTCTGAGAGGTGAAATTTAGCCAGGAGGATGTCCCTCCTCTAAATTTAGAGTTTTAAGGACAATGAGCCATTTATCCGTTAGGTTTTGCTGTAGATGTAAAGAAGAATTACTATGAATGTCAAATCTTAGCAACAACTAGGTTCAAGTGATCCACTTTGCCAAAAAACATCGAAGGGCTCAACTCGAGGTTATCCCTCATATTGAGAAGGCGCGTCTCTTCTGGGCAAATTCTACCAAAACGAAAACCGAGATGTTAGAATTGAAGGTAATTTTACGCATGCGATCCATGCAAGCCTAAAGCTATCTCGAACCACTTGTTTTGTTCTTTTCCTTGGCATTTTCTAGACTTCTATTCAAGAGTTGCAGTCGAGGATCGCAAATATAGTCATCTCAGGTAATGTGGTTTTTCATGGAAATGAAAGAGGGGAGCTGCTCTTTCTCTAGTAGCATTAATAGTGTAGGAAAGGTGCTATATAAATCACTATTCGTGATTGATGCTGTTTGTGAGAAACACTAGTTTTGATGCACGGAAAACCGCACGAACTTATTGCCCAACCCAATATATGTGCACGAAAACTCAAAATTTAGTGGCTGTTAGTGGTGCACTTTGGAGTTATGACATCCGGTCATCAAATCCATCCGCACAAGTGCGTGCTTTTCCGCTCTGGAACTCTTCTATCACTTTCTTTCGTTTGCAGATTTTTCCTTCAGCTGTCCCCCAGTTGATTGAAAAAAATTACGCAGCTGGTGTGTGGTCAGGATTTAGAATAATGAGACATTCACATTTTCAGTATTTTCATTTGGTTCTCGTAGTACATGTAATAATAATACAATTCTAATTCAGTTCATTTCGTAATACAATTCTTCTTCGTACTACTTCCGTCGAAGAACAGCCGAGAACTCAAAACATAATACTCGGAAGGATCAACTTCTGAACTGCCGCCTTCGACTTCCTCCTAATTGAAGCCTAAATTTCCGTTGTCATCAGACTATGCAGCCCTTTGCTAGAGCAGGAAAACACATAAATACAGGTACATATCCACATCACGGTCATTATTTTTGCAAGTAAACCCTTCTCCCCAAAGTATTCAAAACTTCTGATTAGGCGTCAGTTAATCTCAGCCCCTCTCAATCTCAGAACCTCTGCAAAAAACATCTTCTTGAAAAAGAGCGTTTCGAGACGTCATTCACTAAACTGAAAGAGCTCATGTATACATTATGGTATGAAACAGTGAACTCCAAACGGCGGCACCGCGGCGCGGGCACTCTGGTTGTCTGGTGCACTTTCCGAGGCAGATGGAACTCGCGGCGTATCTGTTTATACATATCTGTGTCTCTGCTCAGCACGCCCGATGCCTCGGTGAAGCAGACAACCAGAGTGCACGCGTCACGGTCCCACCCAGGGATGAGCGGAATTCCGACTTCCGACTTCCGAAACTTTCGATATTCCGGTGTTTTTCGGGCTTCCGACTTCCGACTTCCGACTTCCGAAAAATGCGGAAAAAACCGGAAGTTTTCGGAAGTTTCAGATGGACATTGAACAAGTTGCATTTTTTTCCGCATGAGCTGCTACCAGTGGCAGACACAGGTGGAGGGAAGCGAAAAGGGTGGAGGAAGGTGGTAAAAAATTTCCCAGAATACTTTGCTGCAGGTCAACGTGAATTCCTTGCTTCCATCATCAATTTTATATATTTAAATTTAATCGTCTGATGTTAAAATTAGCACTCAGTTTTGTTTTTGAAATTTTGCCCAGTAGATCTGCAGAATGACTGAAACTCTAGCTACTCAACCTACATACTCCTTGGCTATCAAATAATGCGTCCACAACTAATTGCCCCTGACTTCTGCGCAGTTTTTGAGCAAGAAACCGCTGCTATGTGCACTGCACAGCAGTTGTAAAAAAGAAAGTGACACTTTCTTAGGTACCTACCTGTCTATTTTCCCTCGAATGTTGTTCTCATACACGGTACCACAATATACGGTAAACAAGCAGAGCGTGACTGCAATCCTTGAAAGGAATTTTTTGCAATGGTTTTTCTGAGGTCTTAAAAATGGAAGCGTACATAGTGCTGTTAGCTTCTGTTCTACTGCTGGTGTCTTTCTAAAGACCATTCACACATTTGCGACAATGTGCTCAACCGGTTGGCACACATGGTGCGACGCGTGGGACCGCGTGCTCAACCGGTCGAGCACAAATGCTTGCTCGAGGAACCCCCCCCCGTGCCCCACGGGCGCACTATGCCGAGAGCGTAAGGTCGCGAATGTGCTGAGTAAGATCGACATTCAAAAAATAGCTCGCGAAGGAAATATCAGTGTAAGGAATTCGAACAGCGGTATCAGCGAGTGAGCTATTTACCTCTGTAACTGTAACTGAAGAAACCAATGTAGCTGTCCTCTGTAACTTTCGACAACTTGCTGAAGAAGTGGGTGACAATATGTAAATTTGCCGTTTCTATTCGCCATCACTAACAATTTAACTACATACGTTTCCTTTTTAGTACCTAGCTGGGGGCTGCAGTGACCCTGTTCATGTCCTCATTTTTTAAAATCTATCGGGGGGAAAGAGACATATTTTTTTACTTTTCATTGTCTCAACTAATTATCTCCATAACTTCCCAACATTATTAGAAAAAACGTTTCAGAAGAACTCCAGTAAGTTAACAGCTGCATACACCTCTGTGCATACATGTGCATACACATTCATACACATGTGTGTACTTGCACCCTCTGTACTTCCGACTTCCGACTTCCGGTACTTCCGGTATTCCGGTGATTTTTGGAGCTTCCGACTTCCGAGTTCCGACTTCCGGAATTTCAAATTTGACTTCCGCTCATCCCTGGTCCCACCCCTTGTCTACGGCCGTTCGGAGTTCACGGTACATCGCGCACAATATCGCCCGAATATTTCAGTTGTTTTTGTTTTGGGTTATTAAGTGTGTGGGTGTTTGAATAGTAACAAAGAATTGAGGACAATGAAAGAGATCTCTTTATGGTGGGCTTGACAAATCACCACCAATTAGTAAGCAATTATATGCCGTTCTCGAGCAAAGTGATAATTTAACATCCTCGTTTTGCTTAACTACTTTGCCCTTTAATTTTTTTTCTATTCAAGACGTAATTAGTTATTAATTTTCAAGGCGTAGCAGTAGTACTTCACGAGATGCAGGCTTCAATTTTCTGTTTTTAAAATTGAACGATGAGTAGCAGCTGTGGCGACGTTTGTTTTGCTCGACGTTGTGATGCACATCCGCTCTCGGGGTGGGCGTTAATCCTTTTTGATCGAAGAATTCCGGAGCAGCATTTGATGTTTGTGTGGCTGCACTAGGACACCCTCTTACTCTTAGTGGCCGGGCGACGGCTGGCTGTTGCCAAGTCGTTCGGCGACGGATGAGGCCTTTTACTCATCTGCTGCACTTCCACATTTCGTTGTTGTAGAGACGTTGATGGGAATGATTCTCGCGGGATGGTTTCATTTCTTGGTTCATTCGTTAATCTTTCTTCATCCATCAGTGAGTGTCTAGTGTAGCACAACATCTGCTAAGTCAAGTGCTACTATTTTAGCTTCCTCTCGCTTGCTCTGAAATCTTCTCACGCTCTCTCCATCATCACTTTTTTGCACCGTCTTCCTTCATTTTGCGCTTTGAGAAAATGCACTTGAGGAGAACCGCCCTAGAGGAAGCGTTCTCACCCTCACGGATATCCGTGCTGCTAGCATAGCTGCTGAAGTGCGTTGCTAGAAGTGTTTCTGCTATATGATTTATCCTACATATAGGCTGCATTTCAGCACTCGCCGAAAACACAAGCACTACCTAATGGTCAAGTAATCTGGTAATTTTAGCCGCCTACATATCTACTAGGTTGTCGCGGAAATTTCCCGTCACTGACTTTCGCATACTGCCGAATTTCTCGGCATTGTTCCAGAACATTCTACCTAAAACATATAGAGGCTAGTCAATGCCTACATATAGGTACTTAATTTGTCCAACAATTCCGTACTGAGCCGAAGCCTTGGAATGCTGCCAGCCCAAGCGAACATTTGAAGTTTCATCAATTTATCGGGCAACCACTTTACGTTTGGGTTACAACAATCCGATCTAATGCCTTTTCGAAGGCCAGCTCTGCCCCGATGCTTTTATGGTTTCCATTTCCGCATTCTAGCGCTTCAATCTACATAGGTTTTTCTGGATTTCATCGGCCTACGCTCACTCAGGGTGCTTTGCATGTCAGGGAAACCACAAATTCATACGACTTCAGTTACTTCATCAGTACTATTATACTTCTCTCCACTACTCTTGAAAATAAATCTCTATTATTATAGTTGTGTAATTCATGTGGATGCCATATGGGATGCTATGAAAGGCTTCACCGGTATAGGCTCGAACTCTTAATTCTTCCACTACACTCTCTGTCCGATGCAGTATGTAAACCAGCTCGGAATGGCTTCGATTTCATATGATCTTTCCATTATTTTTGTCCAATTCCAAGCTAATCTCTCCATTTTCGGCGGCTCCTGTGCCCGCATTTAAGAAAGCTCCCGGGAAGGTTGCCACCTACCCACTCTTCAGAAATGTTCGAGCAGCTCTGGTAGAACGGGCATGTTTTGCTGGATCGACTCGTCCCTGTCCCGTCCCGGGAAGTAGTAGATAATAAGATAAAAGATAATCCGAATTTAGCTCGCGAAACTTGTCCACTTTGACTGCGCAGGAAGCTGGGAACCTTCCCGACAACGTTCATGAATGCCGGCACTGAAAAGTACTACCAACCGCGCCCATTCAATTTCTCGAATTTTTTATCCACATCTGTTGATCTGCCTTTCCCCTGACTTCTCTTACATCATTCTCTCTTGTTGAATTCCTTTACAAAATATTGGTTCCCTTTTCTTCATTCCACGCCATTTCGAGGTGCTAGTGTCCAGCTGTGCCTACCGCCCGCTGTTGTGAATAATACATTTATTGTTAGTAAAACTGTGAAGCACTGCGACAGTTTTTATTAGCCTGAAGAGCTGCTGGTGCACCCAGAATACTTCCTGTTCTTTTCGAGTTCTTGTTCTTCTATGTGTGGGGTGCTACAAAGGAATCCATTCCTGTACAGCGTACCTTTCAGTATTTCACTATTGACTTGGCTACCTTACATTCAGGGATGGAATCGTTCCTGATGAGTGAACGCAGAATTTCAATCAAGCGTTCCTTTCCAGAAACAATTATTGGTTCAGGCGGGTACCAACCATACTGACGCTGAAGATGTACCCATTATTACGTGAATGGGAGATACACAGCACGACTTTTGTTGCAAATTATTCGCCCATTATAAGGTTGAGGCGTTACATGTCCGTTAAAGCGGTAAATTTTGACCTGGAACACGATAGTTTGGTTGTAGAGCGCTTCACGTCAATGCTTTGCGTTGGAAAGGAAGTGAAAGATGTCGCCTTCAAATGTACCATTGATCACATCTCTTACTATACGTCTGTAGGCTGAATTAATGTGGGACGGTATCATCTATTCATGTAGGCCACTCTCAACTCCGACGAGCACGATCTGTGTTTGGCCATTTCCCCAAGGTGTGGATGGTAAATTTCCTAATGTGGGAAAACTTTGTCTAATTACTCAGCATTACTTTTTCTTGGAATATCAGTTATGTAGAAATTTTCAAAAGAGCTAAAAATAACTTTCTGAATCCTGGCCCCAGTAACGGACATAAAATTCGAGACATAAAATCTTTTTAAACTTCTTTGTTGTTTCCCAAGAAAGGCTCCTCCTATGATGTGAATACGTTCAGTCTTGGTATTTGTAGTCAAACTGGCGATCACGTCTGGGATGAAGAGTTCTAAGAAATCCTGAATTCATGTTAAATAACCGAGCAAATACTGGTAGGTTGCGGTACTTTATATTCGACTTTTTCTCTCTATGCCTATCATTTCCTGACGTTTGCACGTGACACCAGTACTGCTCACAATTACTTACTGGCCCCTTGTTTGTCTTAGCCCTGGACTGTGGTCTATAAGGGCCAAGTTTCTTGTGAGCAAGAGCAGTGCAAGCATGCTTCGCAGGGGTGCTCAGGCAAACACTGCAATATCTCTTCCTGTTAACGACACCAGTGCGGCTGAAGAGCTTTCTTTCTTGTGTCTTCCCATGGATTACCTCGGGTCCCTTGGTGGGTTGTGCTTACAGAGGCTGCTTCTTAACGCGCAGTTGTTCTGAGTATGTTCGAGGCACGGCTTGATAAACAACGCGTGGGATCTTAGTGATCCCTGGAGGCGTGGATGCGTACTGACTTCGTCTGAGTTTGTGAGTTGAGCATGTATGTACTTCGTGTTTTCTCATGCAGACAACAATTTCTTGCTTCATTTCAAAAACGCATTTTTCACTATTAACAAATAATGGAATATATCCCACTTCATTCTCATTCTTGAGATTGTTTTATAGTTGGGTTCATCACAAGGCTTCGCTTGCGATGACGCACGTAGCACCCTGCAAAAATCCAGCTCTTAAACTCTTTATCTTGTGGAGAGCTTTGGCGATGCGTTCATTAGGATGAGATATGCCTGCCGTCCATCTTCACGCTCTGGCGAATATGTGTGCCACCTGATACAACTGTTAAGGCTGCGGGTATACTTTTCGAGGAGTATAGCACCTAGCGTCGCCGTCTTAATTTTTGATACGTATCGATTGCGAACGGCCAGTCGCCTTTATCGGACCGCCCACAGTCAATACGTATCGAAAATGAAGTCGCCCATACGAGGTGCTACACTCGTTGGGGAATATAGCGGCAGCCTGAGGCGGCCGAGAAGCCCCAGAAATGGGTCACCAACATTTTGAAATTACTTTGCAATACAAATAAAAATCTGGTATTAGTTCGTTTTAAATTACGTTTATTTTCCTAAAACAGCGGAGACCCCTATTTTTCCCCACTTTTTGCGTCCGTCACTGATGCTTTTCGCGCACGCCTGTTGAGAAACTTTGCAGAACCATAGCATCATGACCAATGGCGTCAATTGATGTTTTTTTACCAATATTTCCGGCATCACTTTTTGCTCTGCAGTTCTGCAACCCCCCCCCCTCCCCCCATTTCTGCTGGGCGGAAAGTACAATGTAAAAAAAACTCCTATCCTTGCTTTGAGATTTTTGAATTTTCCACATTCTGATTCTGTTACGCTGTGACTCCCAGGCAATATCTCGGGTAGTAACCATACTTGGGAACATTTTGGCCAAAGAATATGAAGCACGTGTCCGCTGAAATTGTGTGAGTTTCTGAGGCCATGTGACGACCCGAATTCGTCCATTTTCATGGATCCTCGTTATTAGATTTGTGGAAGCATTCACCGGAAGCGAGCATGTTTCGATGGAGTTATGCGGGAGAGGGGACGATGTTTGCTCCTTCATGAAAGTTTCATATGTGTCACCTACTGTGCCACAAGCGGCTTTTTGCATAGAGCTATTTCTACATCCAGGTAGCCTGGTAGGTCTGGATGCAGTTGTGGAACTCTTGCACCAAATTTCAGTGTTTAGCTTCATCATGATTTCCCTTTCGGTTCCATCTATTTATCTTCTATTCTATTACTCCTGGGTTCTGTTTTCATTGGCTAAGGTCTAAATATCGCAGTTCTAGAAGAAGAACTTCTGAAGGATGCACCTCTCGAGTGAAATTGCTTCTTGCAGAGCAGTGTCACAGGCTTTTTGAAAATGGCGTTTACCATTTCTGCCAATGCTGAGATAGAACGATTTTACTCCAGACCTTGTCCATTCTTCTCGAAATATTAAGTTGGTAAGAAAGTCTTACATCGAATTTCACAATTTTTCAAAAGAAAAAAAAGAAGAACCATAATATTAGTGTCCATGGGTGGAATCCGACCTGCTAATATTTATAGTTGAGAAATTCTAGGACACTTTTCTACATTTTGTTACCAAAGAATTTCAATTCAAAACCAAGATATTCAGGATAGGAAAGGGGTTGTTGGTGCAATACTTCCGGAATAACCTATTAGATTGATACTATAATACTCTTTCATAATGTTGAAGATCACTTAATTATTGAAATGAGGTCGCTTTGTTCAATTCTCCCTGAGCGAAAGTGTTTTCATCCGCTGTTTCGAATTGTTCTCATAATTCCTCTGCAAATGCAACTACAAATCGCTACCATATTTCCTGACTTCCGCTACACATACATAGCATTTGCACTTCAAACAGATCTTTGACAAAAACCAGACTTCTTGAAATTGAATGAAATGCAATGCACAGATTGCAGTTCTGCGGATAACCCAGCCTTCCCATATTCAGCCGCTTTTTTCCAGAACGACGTCGGCGTTCTTTCGCGATCTTTCGCGGCCGATTGCTCTCAAAGGGGTGATTTCGCGATGATCATAGCGGTTATTTGTGGAAGTTTTTGGCAGTACTCAGCTGAAGAAGACGAATTGCGCCTATCACGATATCGCATCGTAAGTGCTCCTCTCATGGGGCCGCTAAAGCCCTCGTAACTCGGACTCTGTGGTTTTTCTTAGCATTCTAGATGTGCCTAGCGGCCGGCTGACGTCGTTTCGTCGAATTACAAGGGTAGATCTATGGTTAACCATAACTGTCTGATCCTATGGGCGGAGATTCCCTTTTGAATAGTTGCCCAGTTGGTCTGGTGGAATTTGTCTTGCTTGCATGATCCGTATAATGACTATCCTTTTTCTAACTTCAGCAATCTCCGCTCTAGTGCAAGGTAAAACCAGCAAAAACAAGTTTTTGCCTTAAATGATGAATGATGTCACTGTTTCCTTTCAGATTTCCTGTTCAGCTCCTACAGCCGATTTCTCCGAATGAAAGCCTCTTGAAGTGAAATAACTGCATTAATTGTCTTTCACTTTGCCGCCATATATGGAAAATTTCAGCGATCATGGCCCAGTTGCCCCAACGTGACACTCTGACCGTCTGCGCATCAACGTACGGCATTGTTCCCACCGTTTCCATTCCTATCTGATCCTCTTGGCTTCCATATTAAGAGCAATTTGTACTTGTCACACGCACGCATCCATCCGCTCAAGATTTTCCATGAAGACCAGTCTACTTGGCATATGCATCCTCAACGAAAACAAGGCGTGGCCGTTGCAAGACCATAAACGCGTGCGTGTGCGCTGCGTTAGCGATTCGGTTAGCCCAGCCCTTCATCGCGTAGACGCACGCTCGTCAAGCACACGCATCTAGTATAAATTGTCCCTTACTACGCGCGATCAAGTACATAGTGCCGCGTGTGCAAATATGTCTACTTCACTGCACCCTATATGTAGTTCGTATATATCCATCGAAGAGTGGAAATAGAAGCTATAAGAAAAAATTTCTCATGTTGAACTTTTCACACGCTCGCCGAAAACTTCGGCATTCTCGGCCAAATGACTTCAAAACACAGGTTTCTTGATAGGTCTGTGGCATTTCATGCTTAACGCCCGAATAAGGAGGGGCAAGAGTAAAAGCGATAAAAACCAATCCAATCTGACTACCATCCCTCACCCCATTTTCCTTTTTTAAGACATCAACAATTTCGACTGTGTGACAAGCGGTACGTTGCTAGGCTGTGATTGGTCGGTTGAAGTGCCTGTCGTGGCTACAACTTTCTGCGGTGCGAACAGCGCTGGAGAGAAATAGAGTGGTTTTTTAACTCCAGTGGGTCAGGTGAATGCAATCAATGTCAGAAAAGTGTGACGTGGTGGCCACCAATGTTGCTTAATGCGTCGAGTTGAAAGGACCAACCTGGATTAAAGACGAACACCAGTGCGGCGCGCTCGCGTCGCGGCCTTCGCCTTGACCGCTTTCTAATAATTTCTCTACCAGTTCATCTGCAGTTTTCTACCCTTCCAAAGACACAAGAAGTAATCCACGTTCAAATGGGGTAGGGCGTGAGTGAGCTACCGAAAATGAACTTCTAGAGGTTATACCAATTATCTGGTGGGTTTAAAAAGCGGCGATGATCACGACACAGGAAGTGAACTTGGGTAACATCATAACATTGAATCTCTTGGATAGAATTATTGCGGAGAAAATTTCACTATTTAGGGTAAGGATCGCCCCTGGGTTCAGCTTGTGAGCATTTTCCTTTGAATCTTCTCATAAAAAGCTCACTGCTGCTGCCTCTCAGGATAAATTTCACAGTTCCTGTTTTCCATGCAATGGTGGACCAAAAATGACTCTTTCATGTTGCGAAATGCCCATAGTTCTGCCGGTCCTGGTATTGCGATGGTTTTTTTCTTGGATATTTTTGTCGTTTCTGCTTTTGTGGACATACGTTTCCCAGAAATGAATTCTGTGCTTTCGACATACATGTACCTATGTATGCCTTTTTTGCTGCTAGTTTTGACTTTTCGATAGCTATTCAAGCTGAGGACATATGATCCAAGAGGATAATTAGCGGTAGCTACTAATCACAAGGAGTTTTTTCTTTGTTCTCACTGTAAACGAGCCTCTTTGAAATCAAAGTAGCACATTCTGCACGTGGAAAACTCGCCCAATGAAGTGGCTATCGTGTCCCCACTCCACACTTTCCCATATACCTTTATTCATATCCTGATGGTGTAAGATGCTATTCCTGGATGCTGCTTAGCTGTTGTAGAGAACTTTGCCTCTTTTTTCCTGGGAGTGTACAGAGGTAATGCTTGCTTCGGATATTTTTCACCTCACCTCCGCCCTATTATTTTTTCTTGTTTTCGCCACTTCCCCTGTGATGCTTGGGATACTATTATTGTTTTCGACGTGTTTGCGTAGTGTCAGATTACTTTTTTGTTTACAACAATTTATTAGATTACCTGTAGGCTGCAGGGATCCTGCTCACTTTGTTTATTCTAGCAATAACTGCATTCACAGCTTGCAACGCCTCTAGGCAAGGTGAACGAGCCTCGAGGCACTCATTGTTAATCCTATGATCCCGCTAGTTCAGTACCTGGAAAGAATCTGTAGAAATAGCATCCATCTCTCGTGACGTTGTTAGTTTTTCTCAACAGATTACGACAGTGATAAACTCTTAAACCTCACTTTTTGTGTTTAGATGACTTTCCCCTCGTTAGCAACATTACTCTTTTGTCACAGAAATACAATTTTCCGCATATTCCGGAGTTTTATATCTCATCCATATGGGTGTCGCGTGATGAACTTCTGAGCATGCTGGCTTGACATTTATTTGCTTCGTTCTTACTAATTTTTGTACGTGTTTTCACTGATAACCGGGATAACTTCATTGAAATTTTACACGGGCCGACGTCGATTGCAGGAACTATCAAGGATTTCTGTTCAACAGGTTATTACAGGGTGAGCCAAAAATACAGTGAAAACACATGTTTTTCTTTTGAAAAAGCGTTTTCTGCTATGAAGTCAAACTCAAATGTAAAGTTGCTTCAAGGTGTTTTACCATTACAGTGCTCCAGCGATAAGGTTCCGTCTCGTTCAAGATTGGATAAACAACCTATCCAGGACCTGTTGCATTTGCCGCAAGGATATTCCCTTGCCCACAACACAATCAATTGGGTTTGTAGGTTGTCGCGGCCCTCAAGACCAGGCCCCAGCACGAGCCTATCGTGGGGTAGAAGCGAAGACGAAGCCCCCTTTGAAAATCCAGGATTTTACGAAGCCCCCTTGAATCTAATCGCAATGGAAGTTACCACGAAAAGTTCACGAATAAGGTTTCATCTTCAAAAAACTCCCCGAAATCATGACAACGCCGAGTGAAGCTGTAGTTGTAGTCGTCAGAGTCCGATCCGATCGGAGAACGGAAGCACGCACCGATCCTCGTCGGAATCCAACGCGTCGATATGCATACTAATTTACTGTCCGATCGGGCCGGTGTCCGACGCACTATAAATCTATATATAACGACACAACAAAAGGAAGGAACTCCGAACATGGTCATAAATCACACTAGTTACTTGCGAACAAAGCAAAACTTGACACGACATAAGTAATGGCAACGAAAAGCTCACTAGACTACAAGAAAACCCTGAAATAGACGAATACAAGTAGATAACGGCAAATGAAGAACAAGCTAATGTTAAAGGACCGTGTTAGCGATGGAGCGCGGTAGAAAAACACAGTTCGTAAGTTATGGAAAATCGGAGAAGTTGATAAACACTGATATTACAAACCCATGAGTGGCACTTTGTGGGGTGTTGGATAGCGAATGGAAAATAGTACAGGTGCATGAAAAATGGATGGAAACTTATGCGTTCTGTAGGAGAAGTATGCTCACGACAGGCTGAGCTATGTAGGAGTCAGCCTGTCCTTAATAAGCTGGCCACTTTACCGAGCATACAATTTCTCAGTTCACATAAGTTTAGCCTCTTTTTTCAAACACTTATTGTGAGTATGCAAGCGCTTCTTCACCCCAAATTTGGTGTCAATCGGTGAAGTCTTGAGTTGGCTATTGGCCTTGCAGCTCAACATCATGCACTAAACAGCAAGCGCGCCTCTCCCCCTGCTCCTTCATTATCCTGCGCCTGCAGCGTTTCCGTCTCGCACCCCATACGAAGCCCTTTTTGCTTTTTGCCCCTCTTACGAAGCCCAGCTTGCCCGGCGACAAGCCGCGCTGGGGCCTGCTCAAGACCTAGGCTTCTTCCACTACCCATGGAGTCCAGAATTTCCAAAAAAAGTACCTCGAAATAGGCATGATCAATTTGACCCCAGCCCCTTGCGCGCCGCGGTTCGCGACTTCACTGATTGCCTCATGGTCTGATTTCTAGCGAATGGAGGATATTTCTGGACATCTTGTTTTTTGCTCGGTCAGACGCAATGAGCATACAATTCTCCAAATTACAACGAAATTTATATTCTAACCACCGTTTTCTTTGATACCGTATGTTTGGCCCACCCTGTTCATGTGAGTGCCATTTGCACCTTAGAAGAATGAAAAGAGACAGGATTGATTTTTTTTTCTTCTTGGACGTTGGCTTGCGATGGCTAAAACCCAAATCCCCAAGGGAAACCCCCACACAAACTTTGGACCAAGAAGTCTAGGTGTGAAAACGAGAATTTGAATTGAACGGAAGCAACACATGTGAAAAACTCTAGGTTCACTTGAACGTAGAAATCTGAATGATCTATTCGATAAGTCGCAGGAAGGTCATTTGCGAATATTTCGAGTTTCCCGCTTTTATGAAGGGTGGACGACTAGATCACACTTCAAAATACTTTCCGTTCTCCCACAGTTCAAGTAGCAGACCTCGGAGAATCCTATGGGAAATATAAGAACATCGATAAACTGACCTATTACCCTGTCTTAGCTGCTGAAAGCAGCCTTTTGTTGCTCTTACCTTGGTAATTTAGTCGTAACTAGAATATCAGTGCACCATTTCACATAGCATCGAAATGTGTTTATGAGGCGGAAGTTTCCTGCCCAATGATTTTTCAGTTCCCGTGTTTTCTTGAAATTGGAAATTTTCCGTGAAATTTTCTGTGAAGCCACGCCTCGTGATCATATCGCTGATCTTTGGAGCTTTAAACGAGTCATTGGAGCGTCACACCAATGTTGGAAATTGTTGACTTCATGTGTATAATTGATGTATTTTTCAATGATGGCTTCCATACCACTTCCGGGAGATTTTCGGATCTTCTAATGTTTTCAGTTCTCAGTAGTTATCAGTCTTCTGGTAGCGCTATATGTGTCTGCGTTTTCCTTTTTCGTTTGCGTGTATTTGGATATGTGGTGGGACCTGCTTTTTTGTACTAACAATAAGTGAAGAAATTGAGGTAAAAATAAAAGCTTCAAGCAAATATCACTGTAAGTTCAACTCTCGAGCTCAGCTCGAGATTAGTTTACTGCATTCGGTGAATAGTGATCGCTTATCCGGGAAGTGCTCAAAACAGCTTGGTTTGCATCTTGCATTTGCGCATTTTCCTCGTCTACCTCAATAAGTGTTGCGAAATGAATGAGAAACCCTACATAATCCTGCAAAACAACAAGTTCTTCAACTGCTAAAGAAAGAGTCTTCCAAAGTGCATATGTTAGACATGAGTTTTTGTGTCATCTTGAGGTTTCAGCCTACCGTATCTGAGCAGGTGCATAGAAACAACAGATGTTTGTGTGAACAAAAAAAGCGAATTGTCACGATGCCCACGGGATAAAACCCTAACATACTTCAGAATTTAATCTGTTGTTGTTTTTGTTACAAATACCTTCCGATTTTTTAACCTGAATATAACTTCCCTCCACTTTGACGAAACAGTGAAGTTGTTCATTTCTATCGGAGATCGTACATAAGTCTGTAGGAAAGAAGTACTTAAGCACTCCAGAAAGTTGAATTATATTAGGTTGAGTCAAAAGTTCTCGGACAATATGGTAGTGATGACTTCTAGGGATCATAACTCAGCAAAGAGCTAAGTAAATTGAGAGCGCGAGCTACCTTTCGATAGAGTATAAAAGGCTCTTTAAACCACATACTAACATACATACCGAACCAGCTCTTTGTCTGCCACTGTGCGGCACAATTTCAAGCCGTCGCCACCCCACTTTCGCAGCTCCATACTCTTTCTCCATCTATTTGGTCAAGAACACGCGGATATCGGTAGACGTCTGGAGGAAGTTTGCAAGGGGAACGTACCCGTTAGATATACAGGCTAGGAGTGGCGCTCGAAGTTCGTGTCGGGCGAATATTCCATCGAAGATAAAGACAGCTCAGGGAGCCCCATGGAGTCAGATTTGGACTTGCTGTGGAGACAGATAGAATCCGATCCGTATCAAAACACTCAGATTGGCAGTCGCTCTTGTGACGAGTCAGATCATAGTTGCTCGCCGGCTGAAGTTGATCGGCAAGGCGCGAAAACTCAGTCGATGAGTACAACATGATCTACTGCAGTATAGCATGGACCGCTGCGCTGATATGTCACATTCTGTTCGCACGATGAAGAGCACCCACACGTGGCTTGAGTACCCATTCACCAAGGATGAGAAGTAGATTTCCTACTCTAACGTTTGCCGTCGTGCCTTCTGGATTGACAAAGGCGCGCATGCAGGGGGCATCCCTAAACCCAACGTACACGCCGAGAAAGTTATACTCTG
This sequence comes from Ancylostoma ceylanicum, assembly GCA_000688135.1. Classification (NCBI taxonomy): domain Eukaryota; kingdom Metazoa; phylum Nematoda; class Chromadorea; order Rhabditida; family Ancylostomatidae; genus Ancylostoma; species Ancylostoma ceylanicum. Next base: position 35,413 of record JARK01000448.1, read on the forward strand.
CATCTGGTGGAGCGTACACAACGTCGAATGTTGAGAGCCGCATATCGAGGGACATACAGTGACCGCAGACGTCTACTTTGAGCGACTGAGGAATTTGAAGGCAAGTCTCGAAAATGCCCGCCCACAGCAGCTCAAAGTCTACTTCTATCACGACAGCGTCCGACCACACATTGCAAGAACGGCCAATGCCGAACTAATGAAGTTCGGATGCACCATTTAACCACTCCTTCCGTATTTCTCAAACCTGGCTTACTCGGATTACCACCTTTTTTCCCATCTCCAACATCATCTACTTGCTCAAGAATTTCAAATCCGCGACGACATCGAAAAGGCACTGGAGCACTTCTTGAAGAAGCGGTCGTCAGCGTTCTGGAGCAGGGGCACCTACGATCTACCTAAACGTTGGCAGAAGACCAGCGATGCCTTCGGGGCATGCCTCAAATGGTTCGCACTTTTCTTTTAAAAATTGCAAAAGAAATAAAAATATTGTCAATTTGTCCGAGAACTTTCGACTCAACCTAATATTTCAATTCATCAACACTCGCTATTTCGTCAATAGTTTAGTTTCCATACACTTGTTTACTGTTTTTTTTTGCACGTCATGTTAACAGGTCATTTAGTATGTGTATGTGTATGTTTATTATTTTTATTTCCCGTCAGGGTCCCTGAGAGGTCGAAGACCCCAATTTCTTCGCACGCCCCCTCCCCTCCAGCCCACTTTCTGCGTCCGCCACTGATACCTGTGGGTGTAAGAATACCCATACTTTCAGTGATACATACCTGTTCAACACTCTCATAACGGCACCTGGATCTAAGAATGAGATTACCCGTGGCTAATGTGTCCACTCACCTAAATTTACCCATTATCTGGCCCTCGTAACCATGTCCAGCCATAGTTGACGTTGTCTATAACCCGGCTACTATCTTGCTTCACCCAGACAACATTAGTGAACAGCAAAATTTGATCTGAAGCCGGATAGGCGCATTGTCTTGTCTCTGTCATTGTCTCTATTTTGTCGAAAGTGTTTTGCAATGAGAGTGAGAGAATCCTTTATTAGGTTTTTAAATAAAACTGCTGCTCTCGACCTGTTGCTGCAGCGACAAGTACTGGATTCGTTCTGACGTGATCACTTTTTTTAGCGTGTGGTAAATATTTATTCTTGTCTACTACATGTTCCCAGTTTGAACTTCACTCTTCCCACAGACTGTCTAGGAAAACTTGTTTGCTTCCAAATACCTCTGCTTCTCGTTACCTAGGCTACTTATAAGATTTTGTAGTGATCGAAGCACATAATCCTTCTTGGTTCCCTGGCATACGCTTACACAGAGGGGGGATGTTTCCCACAGCTAGGATTCTTCTGCTACTTCAGCCCAGCGCTTGATTTGCAACTTTGGCTCAGTTGTTGCAGGACAAAGTTGAGAAGCAATTACGAACACAGTACATGTCTCTCAATGTCTGCTTTTCTGGAAAGTTGTACGGTTGTCCTCCTCGTCCATATACATCTTTTTCATGGTCTCCCTCGTCGAGAGCTCCACATTTGCTTCATTATACAGTAATTGTGCATTGATTCTCCTGCAATCCATCCGCATTTCCATTCGACGCTTGTTATTCTATTAGGTTGTCGGGAAATGATTGAGACACTCCACCAAAAATTTTCTCTTGTATCTCTCGCACATGGCTTGGGCCCAGGATATGTGAGTATGTGATAGCCTGGTCCCGGAGCAATTACTCCATGGGTATGCCAAGATGTAGCGTTGCGCCGTTGTGCAGGTAGGAGCGAGAAGGCACGGGCAACTAATTCGAGTGATTTCCTTTTTCAAGCTCTTGTTGGGCGCCAGTGCGAGCAGGAGGGGTGACTATACCACTATGGTATTTGGCCCGTTGCTCGTTAGCCACGCTACCATAAACCGTCGATTTTCTTCTTCCGTTTCGGTAGATATGTCTCCTCAAAGACATTCACCATCTAGACGACCTTGCAAGCTTTGGAGCAGGGCATGCTCCGCCGGAGTTGCTGGCATGCAATATGATGAGCAACAACACCTTTTGCAATAATCAATTTAGGGCAAAGACCGGCAGAAAAGAGACATCGACCTGTAGAAATGCACGTTTTGGTGCACAAAAATCACCCTCATGTGGCTTTGTCAATTGTCCTTAGTAGGAGGAGCAGGCATGGACTGCGTTACCATACTCGATACCCTTGCCCAATCTTGCACTCTCCAACTTACACCCTGTTCGGTCACTCAGGCACTCCTTGGCCATACAACACTCCGTCAACTTTAAGGATTTTTGATCATTGACTGATGGATTCTTTGACCTGTAGTTTCCCGATTTCTGAACCTGTGCAGACAAGTCTGGCCCTGAAAGTAGCCCAAGGCTATGGGTATACACTTTGCTTACAACAAGTCCTGGAGTTCCCTAATTGAAGAGAAAAATTCTGGAGAGTGATAAAAACCTGGAGTGTCTCAATCATTTCCCGACAACCTAATACTTTCACGTCTCATGAATCAATTAGGATTGGATTAACGGACTGGATTAACCGCTATTGACGTACATTCCCGATAGTAACATCGAAGATCACTTCGTTAAATGGATCCAGAGAGCTAGCTTGTCCGTGAAAAAAACAGGTTGCAAAATGTAAAGCCCTGTCACACTATATGTAGAATCTGAGGTGTTGCAGTCTCGCCGCTTTAGCCTCTATAATCTAGGAAATAAACGCAATATGGCTTGCCTCTCCTTGACTCTTTTCCTGCTGTTCGTTCCAGATGGGGATTCGATAAATCGCAAATTAAAATAAATATCAATGTTAAAGTGATTATTATAGTAACATCAACATTAAAATAAATCATCAACAAATGGAGCAGAACTGCAAGCAATTTTTGGAAAATTGTGTTCTATTGGAATTTTCAAATTTTTTTCGCCGGAGGATTCCGAAATATGGGACCTTTAGGGAAGCTCTTACTATTACCTCCCTGTAGAGAAGATTATTCAGAAGTTCTTTCTAGGAAGGCTCAAGATTTGTAAGGATTGCTGAGATTCCTTGGAGTCGATGGAAGCTGAAAGTACAGCTACGTAGGTGAGACTCAAAGCTGGAGCAGAAACCAGCCTGCTGTGACATCACCGATAATGCAAGAATTCCGTACTTTTCAATTTTTAAGTAGAGGATGGGATAGAACGCAGAGCGCTGATTCCTCCATTGTCATTCATATTACAAGTGGTTCACTGCGAACAAAGCCGTGGAGAGATTGCGCATCCAAAGCTACCCTTTTGCTTCTCTGAAACTTTTTTTTTGACTAGACACTGAGGGCATCGTGAATTTGCATAATCCTGAAATTTGACCCAATCCCAAAAAATCGCCATTCGAGAGCTGTTTATCAAGGATGAATCTCGAATGGACGACTTCTCCGCCATTATTCTCATGCATTTTAAGCAGTTTGGGTAACACGAGAATGCTTTGGGAGCTACGTATATAGTCCTAGCGGGTGAGGTCTCAAAGGCACTAACCAGATTAGTGTTCATTGTCGTTCTATTACTGGAGTTATCGAGGTTATCACTGATTACCGTAGCTTCCATGTTTCGTTTTTTTTTTTCATGAGTCTTCTAAATGACCCGATTGCCCTAGTTTGAGTGAGGAGTAAGACGGGGCCCCAACGAGAACGCGAGACATTTAAAAATTGAAATAGTAGACCGATTCTACTAATGCATAAAAGACATAACACCACTATCAAATATAAAGTGCGAGAAATAAGAGCTTCTCGATTTATCGTGGAAATCTAGAAGTATTGGGTTGGGGGAGAAGTTCGTGCGGTTTTTCATGGGGACAGAAACCACTGTCTTCCAGAAGAAGTATCAATCGCCCTAAATTGATTTGTAGCTCCTCTCCTTCGGTATTAACGCTGGCAGAGACAAGTCTGTTTCTCAGCTCCATGTCTACAGAAAATTGCGTTGTTTGGGACACTCAAATTGTAGCCCGCCACCGGAACTCTTGTATCAAACTCCATGAAATGCATTAGGAACTTGATAAATTATGTGGTACATAACTTCTTCAGACCAGTAGAGTAGGCAGTAGTGGAAATCCCCACATCTGGGTTCTTTGGTAGTCGCTTTAGTCGAATCTTACGCAGAAAAGTCGAGCACGCCCAATGTGAACTATCACTCCACCTTGAGCATTTTAGGGCTTTCCACAGATAAACTTGCGTGCTATCGAGACTTAACTACGGTGCTGATCACCCATAACATTTGGAGTGACCCTAGGAGTATAATTGTCTCTACGTCCCACAAACGGGGTATCCCGGACGAGAGGTAAGTTCCAGGCAAAAATCGATCTATACAAAAATGGCGGGCCACTTCTGTGCTGTCCTTTCAATAGAGAAGGTTTCTCAATTTATTATATATCCCTGCTTCCTTGAGCCACATTGATCCACGATTGAAGTCCAGCGGTAGTCGGGGGCAGAGAGGCTCATTTTTGTCGAACTGGAGAGTCACATTCCATGCGATAGAAAAGAAGGTGCAACAGGAATTAGAAAGCACTGTTGTGACCATGGTAAAGAAAAGCGGGTGCTACAAAATGGTATATGACATGCAATCAAATAAAGTCCGAATCACCGTGAAATATTGAATTGAAAAAACCGCACGAACATTCCCCCCAACCCAGTATATGCAGATGAATTCAACGAAATGGACCAGGTCACACGTGTCGCGCCACCTTCGATGTGGCATTCTAACATAACGCATTCTTCTGAAGTCTGACATTCCACATATTTCATTGGTGTAACCTTCTCGAATCACGTTCAATCCTTCAGCTTTCTGCCCCAACCTGTCAGAACAGAAAGTGAGTTCATTGCTTGCGAGTGCGTACGCTCAGTGCAGATTAATAAAAACGGTGTATGCCTTGCACATCCATGAATAAGCGGCTCAAAGTCTCTTCCGGCAAATCTCTAAAGAGTCAATAACACAGTGTTCAGCGTCTCTTGCCGAATCCGCCCGTGAGAAAATTTTGACATCGGAGACTTAAGGATGCCATTTCTGGAATATTCTAAAGTAGAATCTGACCGAATTCCTCCCTGAAATGATTCCATGTCTCTGAATTACAGACTTACTTTAGTCCAGGAAGATGTGTAGCCGTGATCCTATCAAATGCCTATGAACACATCAGAAACCACTCATTGCTATGGGCACAAGAAGTTCCGTGTGCTAGAATCATCACTCATGGTTGTTGATACACATCCTGGAGTCCAATCCACCTTTTCTTCCTGATCTATTGAGATGTAAATATTTCCTCGCAACAGAAATGAGTGTTTCACGAACGAAGGTGTCTATTTTAGCCGCGTCTCCTTTGGCCACCTCCGTGAGCAGGAAGTGTTTCCCGTTTCCTTCGTTCTTCCTGGCTCAAGCTAATCCTCCTAATGAATTACTATCTCTTGATGAATTACTATCTCGCACTTGTGCTGCATTAGGCAAATCAATTTTTAGCGTTCTGTCATATGGTCATTCGTACGCGTTCCAATGAAGCTGTCGTATGGATTTACTCCCTTGGCTGCTTGTTCAAAGCCGCTACTTTATAGCCAGTCATTTTTAGAATTTTGTAGTGGGCGGTGTAAGCTACTATTTATGGACCATATGAGTGAGCGCGGCGGCGCCTTCTATGCATGTACGTAGCGATGGGGCTGCATGCATCGTTGAGATCACCTAGGGTAAATGTTTAAAACAAAGTAAATTCAGTTGTCATTAGCCCTGGCACCGCCGCGTTCACACTGGGTAATCCCTGTGATGAGTTCAGGACCTGGACGTTAGGAAGGAGACCTGGGGACTACAATCTGGACAGAGGGAGTTTTCATTACCTCATTGGCGACACACATTCCATTGCGAAGGCCTTTCACTTTTAGTAGAACGTTTTCTCCTCTCAATAACCATAGTTCTGCTAATTTTCCTTCGAATCTGACCTTTTCCTGCAATGAGTTAGCCAAATTAATACTTTTCAATCGCTATCGACGCATTTTTCGTGACATTCCCTACTTTATCCACAATCTCATTGATCGGAACCCCATTTCAGACCACCGTACCCTGAAGCAGACAAAGGTCACAATGGCGGCTGCGGTGAGTTATGTATCTCAAGCACTTCGCGTTTTCAATAATAGAAGAATTTTGGTCCCCCTTCATTGAGAATTGTATGCATACAGTCCTTGTCGAAAATATGGACGGATTGCGTGACTGCACCATCGCGGCGGGCCCGAACGAGAGATGCTGAGAGGCATGCTTCAAATGAGAGGGTCGAGTAGGTTCCGCCGCGATTCTGCAGCTGCAATGCTAAGAAACCGCGCGCGCAATCCGTCTATCTTTTCCACAAGGACTGTACATAGTAACTGCTTTGCAACGAAGGCGTCTGTGATTGCTGGAGCGCTATGATGGCTAACGATTGCTCGACAGGGCAGTATAAACGATTGTAGAACTTAATTTTCAAAAATAAATGCATGTGGTGACCAGTTTGGACATCATATTCTAAGTACATACCTTCACCAATTTCTATCAAATGACATCAACTAATTTTTATTCTAGAGCTTCCTTATAAAAATAATTCCGTTTCAACGAAGATTTTTCAGAGGAACTGAACAGATGATAATGGTGAACCACAGCGCAATCTCTGTTGAGAATAGCGCGCCGCTGAAATGCGTATAACCCTGACAACAATTTTAAAGAAGGATGTTAGGGTGCTAAGTTGGAAATGCGCGCTGAAGTTTCGACTTTTTTATGAATGTGTTGCTAAACGTTTTTCGCCAAACTTTTAATACCACCTGAAAGAGAAATTCATGTAGAATTTTTCCATATGCAAGTTATCGAGTATTCCTTCATTCTTTGTCTCTTAAAGGAATTTATAAGAAGACCGACCAAAATTTTAAAATTTCTGTTTCTTAATTTTATGCTGTTAAAGAGCGTAAAATTGCAGCGGAGCACCACCACAGATCATATATAGGATTAAGAGCATTTTTGGTGTATTAATTGGCTGAATCCATGCGACAATAAATTACTCGAAAATGGCCTCGAACTTGGGTAACTGAACCGAAATTCCGACTGAAAATCGTTTCCTCTACTGCCCTGTTCTTCAGATCTGGAGTCGGGAACTGCACTTGGGACCGCCTAATAGATCAGGCTTTGCGCTATCAGGCGATCACTTGTTTGCGCCGTTTAAGCCTCACATGGAAGAAAAAAATTCCAAAACTGCGACGGAACCAAAATTTGGGTGACCCGATATTTTAGGTCACTGCGCCGCGATAAACCAGAGGAGAGCGCTCACTCTTTGTGTGGAAGATGTCGAAGGTTCATCAATACTAGTTATGCATTGAACTTGGACTGAGGTGTTGTAGCTTTGTTTTAAAAAAAAATGATTTGTCCGATGAAAAAACGCGCATTTCCAACTTAACACCCTAATATAGCCCTTTTTGAGAGGATGGACGGATACCGTAGCTGCAGCATCGGCGCGAGACCTAAACGAGGGATATGCGAGTGCATGCTCCTGTGCTAATATTTTCCCAGTTTTATTTAGTCGAAGGCTTGTGCTTTGAGTCTCTTTAGTTCCTTTTTCCACGCTGTCCTCCTTCATGGTTCGATCTGGTCGATACACAAAGAAGGCCATTTTTAACGACTAAACATCACTATCGTAATTTCCACGCCGAATTTCCTGTATTCTAATTCCAGGCGAATTTCCCGTATCTTAATTATAAATAAACAAATAAATGATCCTATTTCCATAACGGGTCGGCACCTTCATTTCTTGAGCATCCTAGTCTTTCTTACGTACATATTCTCTTTGATAGCTAGCAAAACTGACCCATGTTCCCTTGTTTGGCTACCTTTTCATGAATCCAAGTTCTGGAAAGCGAAACTTGGTCGATGAGTCTCGAGAAAAGCTTGTGCACGTACATTCCACCACCTTGCAACAAAACTTCCTGGTAGAATAGTGCTGTTGAGTTCCTAGAATATTCATCTAGGAATTGAAGCCTATTCACAGATGGCTAATGGGTAACTCTTGAGAAAATAATTTCAGTCGTTTTTGTGTCCATCCTCCCTCTCCTCCCCTTCATTTAGTGCATTAACGTGGGACTTGGGACAACTTGTCACTGAAAAAAAAATGTCTGAGTGCACACATTAATCGACCCCATGTAGGCGTCTTCCTTTTCCCTGCGTTAGGCAGAAAATCCAAATTTCGGTTACCTGTGGACAAGTCGGCTTGTACGGTTAAAAACTAATGGAGGTCTTCACCTTGCCTGTGTAGTTGAAGATACTGACACGCGACTAATTGCTCGCCACTGGCACTCCCAAAGCCAGGCCACGCGGGTTTTTCTTGTCAGTACCTCAAACTTGGGTAATTAAACCTTTATCAATTTCAACAACAAAATTCACAAACATACAACAAAACTAAAACTAACTACATTCGTTGCCCAGACGCGCAGAATTTATACGCGCTTATATTTTGACGGCATATCTCACCCAAACAATAGATTTAGTCATAATATTTTGACGGCATGTCTTCCTAAGACAATACATTTAGACAACATAGTGATATCGTGTTCGATTTCTTAACAAATCAACTATCAAATATATTATTAGTCGTTTGACGACACTCCGCCTCTGAGATGACTCATTCCTCGGACCGTGCGTTGTTGTCCTTATCTCCATCGGGGCCTTTCCTCTGTAACTCTGCCAGCTCTCTCTTCGCCGAAGTGATTCTCACCATTGCTATATGTTTCTTGTCGGGAACGTTGCAAAGGGAACGATGATGGCCGTTGTCGCGTGGAATAAGATCTTCAAACATGGTTCCTTTCACTCGATTGCAATACCAGCACTGTCGACGCTTGTAGTTGCACGTGGACGAACTCGGACAGTCTTCTAGACAGTAAACGCAAAGTAATCGTCCTC